>OMOV01088370.1:0-10280 GCA_900312565.1 Beryx splendens | reverse complement strand
TGTCTGTCTGTCTGTCTGTCTGTCTGTCTGTCCCCCTGTCTGTCCCCCTGTCTGTCTGTCTGTCTGTCTGTCTGTCTGTCTGTGTGTCTGTCTGTGTGTCTGTCTGTCTGTCTGTCTCCCTGTCTGTCCTGCCTCCCTGTCTGTCTGTCTGTCTGTCTGTCTGTCTCTCTCTCTCTCTCTCACACACACACACACACAGCAGGCAGGCGCAGTGAGAATGAGTCACTGCTCCACAGCAGCTCTCTGACCACAGTTAAGCCTTGACATTTTCTCATGCCTCCAATCTATTTACCAAAGTTCAGACAGGAAGGACGCATCTCTCACTTTTCCTATAATGTCAACAACTTCTACTGGTGATGCTGAACAAAACAAAAAAAGGGGGGGAAGAAGGGGGGAAAAAAACCAACACCAATTTTAAAGCGCCTTTCTCATTTTCACTCTTCACTGAAACCCAGGGATGAAAAAGGTTTTGTTTCCATCTCCACCTTGAAGTGAACTTTTCAAGAGTTGAGCAACTGATTTTCCCTTTTCACTCCGTAGCGTAATTACAGGCTACGTTTTGATTGGTTTTCACTGCATGTGAGGGGAACGAGAGTGATGAAACTGACTTAGTAAATACAGGCTCGTGTCGATTTTTTAACTGAAGTAAAACAATTCAACAGAGGCTAATATGAGTTTTGAGGTTTTGTCATGACAACAGTGCGACACCGATACTGTCCCGGACTAGATGAGGAGGAAGAAACACCTCATGCCAATAGGTTTTCATTGCCTGGTGAAACACGTTCACATTGTTCCTGTTTCTAGACATGACATCACTGGGCTTGTTCGCAGCCAGCCAGTTAGTGGTCAACAGTGGTTGGTTGTTTACACTGAATAAACAGGGATCAGCACATTATAAGTCATTCACTGCTGATTGATTGATTGATTGATAAATTAAAATATAAACACAGCAACAAGCAGATGGCATGCTCATGATGAAGAGCTGCAGGACTTATTCCCATTCTTGAATCATTTGGTAGCAAAAAGAAAGAAAGAAAATGCGCGTTTATTCACTCAATGGTTCATATTTATTAATGAATTACCAATGATAAGACGTCACTCACTGCCCCCATTCGTATCCAAGGCTCTCTTATGATTCATAACTCGGTGATGTATTGTTAGAGATTTTGCTGCACTGTTTTATGACTCCTGACCTACATAAATATTTCCTGTGGCTCGCTATGAAAGACCTCAGCTCACGACACTCAAACCAAATTGCTTCGCACCAGTGATTTCCATATTGATACTTTGGGACTGTGGCAAAAACGACTGAATCATTTATCCTTCTGGATCTGTCGTCTCTTTCACCATCCCATTTGACTGCAAGAAGCCCATCCAGATTTGAGGGAGTGGAAAATTCAGAGCCATTACACATCTTTTACACAGAAAAAAAAAAACCTTTTAGTAATGCTGAATGTTGCAGCTGATCCTACAGAGATGAAGGTAAAAAGGTCTTTGGTCTCGGGCTGTTTGAATAAGGCAACATGAGCAATATGATTTATATCCCCTGTATTAACCAGACCCAGGCTTACGGACTTCCACCCCGAGCTGGAAAAAGCAGCAGCATGCAGTGAAGTCACTGACTCATAAGAAGGGGTTTGGGATGGATGGATGGATGGATGGGATGGAGGGAGGGAGGGAAGGAGGGGGAGGAGGGTTTGGACCCGGTTTGAACCGCTGAATTCAAAAGAAAAAAGAAAAACAGAAAGAAAGATGACATACTGCCTTATTTATCCATATGTTGTAAATTATGGCATCTGTTTACAATTTCTTTTATTTACTTTGTTGATGCTTGGCCCGGGTTGATTAACATTTTCTGTAGTGTTTGTTGTCTTCTGGAGGGGGATGTGATTGGCACTTGGTGACGGCTGTTTGAAGTGAGCGTAGCGTTGGCTTTGAAGCTTGGGGGATGAAAGGAGGGCATCCAGATATGACTCGAGGAGAATCTAAAAATGAATTTTGGCTGCTTCTGAGGGCGACCGACGGGCGACAAAGATGTTACTAGTTCTTGATTAAATGTTACTCGAGATACGATGATGCAAGGATATAAAACAGAGATGGAAACTTCCACATACACATGAGGAAATAACTTAAATGTGTTAGTTTAATGGCAACAAGCTGTGGATGCTGGTGGATGAGCAAAGAATGAAGTATCTGTTCTCATCAGCCATGTGACAGCTCGTTTTATTTCATTTGTGAGTCATGCTGTTTGCATTTGTGATGTTTCCCAGCATAGATGACTTCGATATATCTTGAAAACATCAAATTCATCAAAACATATTCTCTAATGACACTGCATAAAACGGTGTCAAAAATTACAGTCAGCTAAGCCTAGAAAATCTGTAGAGAACCAGCTAGCATACACTGATAAAATAATAAAATAAATAATAATACTCTTGAAGCTTTTATAAAGCAGAGGAATCTTTCTACTGCAGCTTGTTGCAGTTTAAAAGTTATTTAAGGTCAATGGTTTGCAGTGATGGAAGAAATACACTAATCCTTTAGCTAAGCAGTCAGGTATTTAATATTAAATGCACTTAAAAAAATATTGTTCAATATAAATTCCTCTTGGCAAAAACTAAAATGTGTTTGGCTTTGACTTTTACCCGTTGGGTTTAATCTGTTAAAACTGAATGCATGTTTTGTATGTTAATCATTTTCCATAAATGCAGGCTGTTTTGTAAATATGTTGGAGCAGCATATTTATCTTGAAATGTTGAGTATTAAAATAAGCATTAAATTCGCTCAACTGGAAACACTCAAGTAAAAGTACAAATATCTGAAAACTGTACTAAAATACAAAATATTGGAAGCCCTCGTGCCAAAGTGTGCTTGTGTTCATCGTGTTTTTTCTATGTGAAAAACACGTAGAAAACATTAACGCTTACAGCAGATTTTAGGTAATGATGACAGTTGTACCAGCAAAAAGTCCACGGAAAGGAAAACCTAAACTATATTATGATTTTGTTAAAGTATTGTTGTTCTTATGATATGAATACTACATGAGTGAGTTTTGATAAATGTATGATAAAGTAAATTTTACAAATAAAAAAAGGAAAACAGATTGTTGTCTTGTGTTGGTGGCTATTAATTTATCAAAACAACCCAAAATATGTTTAACAGTTACTTAATGCTGTTTTCATTATAAGGAATTCACAATATTTTAAAAGGTGTGCAAGTGAAACTCACTCTAGGAATCAATGTTTCTGTCAAAAATAAGAAATTATGAATTGCATAAAAAGAAGAGAATTAAATGAATTAAGCTGCTGAAATGTTTCATAAACTCAGCTGGATCTAGAGTCTCCAAAGAGCTGGATCAGAGTGAAATGTTTCTCCTGACTCATAACACATTCATCTGTATGAAGAAAAGCCCCGGCAGGACTTGATGACAAGATACAGACAGGATGAGGATACAGATCATTACCAACACTGACATCTACTGGCTAAACCGGGTCAGAGCCGCTCCTGTGACCAGCCCAGTCGCTCTGTCACACTCATGCCTCCTTGTCGTGTTAATGCAGGCAGAGCCGGAGACTATAGAGGCTAGTTTTTCATCCGTTTCAACATCTTTCCATCACGATTCCCCCGGCCAAGCAGGTAGAAATCATCCTGGGCGTGGCGTTTACTTGCCAGAGTCTCACAGAACAGTTCAACAAATCAGTTACAGACACATTTTTTTGCAGTATTTGTCTGGTGGCTGCTTGTAATGTCCTGATCTGTTGGTCTCTTACTGTCGCTCACATCACGGGATTTCAGCCTCTGTCAGACCAGACAGACTGACCTTCTTCTGTCAACACGTTGTGTTTATTTCAGCCAGCTTGCTACTGCTGTGACAACCGTAGAAGTGTAAAAAACAAGACATCTGTGGTCTCTAATGTATTAATGAGACACATGAAAATAAATAAAGCTGTGCAAAAATCTGAAATAATGAAATAAGACGTTCAGATTCAGTATGTTGATCATATAATACCCAATTTCCCCAGAGAAGTTTAATCATAGTAGTTATCTGTAACCTTTGTCAACATTTTGTGTTTTCATTATTTCGAGCATCTTGCTGCTGCTGTGACGACCATAGACGTGTGCTGATATGTAAGACAAGTGAAAGGACATAAAACTGTTAAAAAAGGAATCTGAAAGAACGAAATATCTGGCAGACAAGTCGTCTGCGGTGGCTGTTTATCTCTTAATGAGCCACATAGGAATGAAAGTATAGAAAGCTGAACCACTGCTGGGTGGAACAGAACAGGTACAGTATGAACAGTCTCGTTTCGAGCGACGTGTCTGCTGCCAGCTGCAGCAGTGCAGAGGAAGCCCTTTGGGGGTTTGGCAGCGTTCCTCATGCTCAACCACAGCGCTGTGTTTCTGTGAAAACCTGCACATACAATTAAAGAAAACATTTCACACTCGGCTCTGCGCTCGCAGCCAGGAAGGTAAAACAGAAGACAGGTTTGGTTCACCCTCCATGTTACCGTATGAAAAAGTTGCTCACCCACCTTCTAAATCTGATGCAAATTCATTCTAGTAGGCAGGGTCAGGCTGATGCCGTTATGTGTAACGGGGTATTTTCATGCAAATGTGATCAAAGGTGAAGTTTCAGAGTTCAGAGATTGCTCACCTTTTTATTGACAATCGAAGATGTTTTGATTCAGATTATGACAAACATGAGAAAGTATGTGAATCATCGCTCTCGTTATTAGCTGTGTTGATGTAAGGTTCTTTTTTTGGTCTTAGGAAACCGTATAATGTTGTTGTTGTTTTGTTAAGGTCTCCTGTGGGTTTCTCACCTCACCTGCACACTTATATTTCTTTTCTCTTTCATTTTTTCATGCATTTTGTTTTAACGTGCAAAATAAATAAGTAAATAAAATAATTGTAAAAAATTTCTGCCCTGGGATCACAGCCGAAGTTTCATCTTGCATTAATGCAATTCATGATGCCATATATGATACAGAAGTAATCTTAGCAGTATTATACATGACACATAAGTGTAGATTGTATGTTCTAGATATATTCTGGTAATGCTAACAGTTTGTTTGTACTATAAGGGATATGAATATGGATTGAGTCTATAAGAGTCAGGAGCGCCCATTAGACTGGATTTAAAAGCCCTGAACGTCCTGCACTTGGACCCTCCTGCCTCAGTTAGAGACTCAGATCTCAAATATCTCATATTCACATTGCAAGTCTCCAGATTCATTATTAAGGCTTGTTATAAGTAGGGTTACAGTGCGATGGGAATATCAAATATCCTGAGAATGAGTGAAGAGCTGCCATCAGGGTCGGGGGCAGTTCATGAATGAATGAACTCAACTGAGGAATTTGAATTTGAAAAAACCTACAGGAAGCAGAATTGGAGTTGAATTGGAATTTCAGGAAGTTTAATTGAATTCATTGAAATTCTGTGAAATTCCATGTTTTTTTTGTTTTTCTTCCCACATATCTGAGAATACGCGTATATTAGGCTATATTATCAATACTGCATATCATAAAATGTTAAAGGGACCTTTCAGGTGGTATCTGATGCAGAACATGACACAGAAAAATAAAGGTGCAAACTGTGAAAATGGTTCTTCGGAGTGATGCCATAGAGGAACAATTTCTGGTTCCACCAAGAACCTTACAAGAACCTTCTTAATGTTTAGTTACTGGATGGTGGGTGACGGCATAAATGTGGAAAATAACCAAGCCCCGCCGTAGTACATATAGTACAATTGCAAATGAGGCTATACAAGGGCAGACAAACAAAAACAAATTACATTTGTCTAAGCAAAGGAGTGCAGAAGTGGTTCTTTAAAGAACCTTGGTCTGAAAGGTTCTTTAAAGAAAGGTTCAGAAATGGACCGAAGAACCATTTTCGGTTCCAGTTCACACCTTTATTTTTCTGTGTATAACTACCTTATGATTGAATGCATTTGATTTGTTTAACTGTCTTTTATTTGAGTCATAATGTTTGATGTATAATGTTTAGCATGTCAAGACAGACTCTCTTGGAAGTGGAATTTCATGGAATTTAATGAAATTGAGTTTTGTTTCCTGTCATCCCAATTAAATCCACATTGTGTTTCCTTACAGCTGGGTGACCTTCAGCTCCACCTCCAGACCTGAGCTGGAACCCACCATGCTTTCTCAGTTCAGCTGATGAAAGACTCCAAACCCTGGCTGCCATTGCCTCTCGGGATGAGGAAGTCTATGCAGGTAAACATGTAAACTATATTTGGCCCTTTAGAGACAAAAAGCCCTGGATCCCTCACAGCGGGTGGTCCCCTGTCATCTGACAAAGTGTCATCATCCGCGGCCCGGGGATTTACCCGAGCCGCAGCTCCTATCACAAACCACAGAGGTCACCCGTTCATCCTGCGCTCCACTCTCCATGAGATCAGATTAAATGTTTCTGTCCCGGGACGGTTTGACTCATACGTGCCGTTAATGGGGTGGGATTTGCGGTGAAGGTGCGGAAAGCTGATCCACAGTCAGCTGGTCACGGGACCCGGGGGAGGTTTTTATTTATTTATATTTATTTAACAGTGATGCTGCGGGGTTGCGTGCTGCTCAGAGTGAACTGCGCATGCGCTAACGCGGAGGCGATACCAGAGATGATCAAATCGAAACGAGAGGCTTAGTTTCGGACTACTCACTTCGTTTGAATACCTCTCGGCATCTCAATATATATTTTCTATGGGAAGCTTATTAAATTTAGTCAAACCGTATGGTGATTAAAGTCATCGTAAGGCACTGATAGTGTTGCGAGACCTTGCTATGTCTTTAAAAATAGTAAATTGTGAATAAAAACGTTCTGCTGCACCTGTGTGACTGAAGCACCTGATTATTTTGGGTGCATATTGGCTCAAAAACACCATAATTGGTGTTTCTTTGACACCTGATGCCCTAACTGGCTCGTGTGCCGCCGGCTCCTACATGTATTCCCTTGCCTGAAATCGACACCGCAGGGGAAACACAATTTTGGCACAACACCTGTCGCGTGCTCGATGTGAACTATCTTGATATGATCTAGCGTCTTCGGTGACCCGGGGGGCGTGGCTCGCGGCTGCTGCCTCTTATCCAAACGGTTGCGTGACTTGTAACGTACGTGACGCCGGCCACGCCACCGCCTCGCTCTCTCTCTCTCTCCTCCCGTTGTGCAGTTGACAAGCTCTTTCTCGGGCAGGATTGGAAACCACTGACAGAGGTATGTCGAAATTCAATACCGTTGCCGTTTTCAGCGCAGGGCTGTACCGCTGCCATCCCCCGCTGGACTCTGACCTTCACGGCACGGAGCTGGCAGGCTGAGCCGGAGCTTTTATCCGGAGCGGGATGCAGCCCGGCGGGGAGGAGAGATGCTCCAACTAGGCCTGCAGCTAGCTAACGTTAGCTCGGCGGCTAATGCTTTGCGGGAGGGCGGTCATTTGACAGTGCAGTGCAGTGGAGTGGTCAGCAATTATTCAGGTAGCTAGAAATAAAAGAGATTAGCTGTTTTACAGCTTTACAGTTGTGGCATCTGACAGCCTACTTGTCAGCCTGCCATACTCACTTCAGACAGCTTGGTAGCTAGCAAGAAGGTAGCTAGCTAATGTTTAATCTGTTAGCAAGCTAGGCTAACGTCAGTGGCAGTGAGATGCTACCTTGACTTATCTTCATCTCCTCTTTGTCTGAGCCTGCTGCAGTCACATTGGAGAAAGCCTTGCAGATTTTTTACAATCCTTTACTGAATGTGCTTCCATCTGCACAACTAAGGTGGTGTTGAAGGTTAATGATAGATCCCAAACCTAACTTGTTAGCTACAAAGTCAAGGGGGGAATTGATGATTACACAACGTCCAAGAAGTGTCTAGTAAATGAGTGATCACTTCTCCTAATTCTTTGTGCCCCTTTCTTTTGTAAAGTGAATTGGCAAGAGGATGAAGCCCTCCTTTCAGCAGTGACTTTAAAACCCAAGGACATTGACTCCTCAATGACAGGACTTGGCAGGTTGTGTGGCCCTACATCATGAGCCATGGAGGACAGAGAGGCTGCAGGTTTTCCTTCCAAACAGCAGAGAGAGAGCAGCTACTGAGTGAATTCACTTGGTGTAGTGATTGGTTGGAAGGAAAACCTGCAGACTCTTGGGCCTCCACATGACTGGACACCGTTGCTCTACGTCCTTCTAGGCGCCTCCATATTTCTGCCTGTAGCCATGTGCTGAAGCCATAAAACTCGTCCTTCTCGGGGAGGGAAGGAGGGGTGGGGGGCATCATTGGCAGACTTGGTGTGTGTGTGTGCAAGGCTGAAAGGATGGAGCATAGGGTGAATGGCTTAGTGGACAAGCTATTCGTGTGTGTGTGCGTGCGTGTGTGTGTGTACACGCACTGTAAATTCCTGACTTGACTCCACTTCCTGTCCAAGTGCTTCTCTTTCTCTGTGACTGTTTGGTTTGCCTCGCTGGTCTCTGGAGCTCCAGCTCCAACACCCTTCCAACCTATAGGCCAATTCATAATGTTCAATCAGAAGAAAGCTTATAGGGGACAACCGCTTCAGAGTGTGGTGAAACAACTGTGGCCCAAGCTAGGTTTGGTCACTTTAGGACCTAAAACGCACACTGGGGGTCATACATTAGGTGTGTTAGTCTGCAAGACTCGGAGTAGGAGGGTGGAGAAGAAGGTTGGGCCGTCTATAAATCCTGACTCAACAGCCTTGAAGTCGGGGAATTGGACACAGATGAATGTTGGACCAAGAATGCGTTTCAGGAAAGAGTTTCTTGTATTATTTTAGAGATTTGGGTTGTGTGACTCATGGAAGTATTGAACTAATGCATCAGTATTGTAGGGCAAGCCTCAGCTAGCTGTTCTAACCAAGCTTATTCCCAATCCGCCCAATTAGTTCAGGTCATTTTTTGCAGGATATGCAGTTTACAATGTTATTACAGATGTAGGCCTTTTTTGTACAGATACTAACTGGTTCTGCCTTGCTTTTATGAAACACTGCTTAATCATTCTGTCTTGGAGACACAGCACATTTAACTTTGCAGAAGAAAGTATTACTTTATAGGATGACCCAAGGGACACACAAGAGCCCAGGACCAGTTCAAGTCCTGAGAGTTTGAGAAATACCAGGGTCGCAGGTTGCCTTTCACTTGGTAAATAGTTGGAATTCCAGCTGTATCTATGATCAATATGCGCACGTATGTTATCAATAGGCCTGTGTAAACACATGGCACTGATACCTTTTTGTACTATCGAAAATGATTTGAAAGGATACGTAAAACCTTTTCTGAAAAATGAAATGGACCCGACTTGCACAACAGACTGATATGGGGAAAACGGAAAGCCGCAGATGAGCACGCATGCATGAGTGAATGCAGCCAGATCCTGAGGGTGAGAGACGCCGGGTCCTGGTGCGCTTCAGTCTGAAGCCCCGACAGACAGTCCGCTCTAAACTCCGCTTCTCCCAGTAAGAAGCATCGGGTCAGTAAGAAAATATAGTAAAAGGATAGTTTGTCATGTGCACTGATTTAGGTAAAATAATTGTAATATATTAAACATTTGCTTTTTCTTAATATGTGAACCAGCCGGAGTCAGATTTAAAAGTTTATTTAAAAATGGAAATGAGGGACCGAAGAACGTGCTTGTGTTCACTCGTTCATTTGCCCTGGTGCCTTTCTGACAGCTGAGGTGTAAATAGGCCTCCTCTTCTTCTCACACCGATTACCATCCAGTGATCACTTTCAGTGTTTTGCAGGTACAAGACCAAATCTAGCGAGCGATACACGACCTATGTTTTCCTCTGCTGGTTGGAGAAGCATTTAATTTCCATAAGTTCCTTAGTTTAAACTCCAAAGACGGGAAATGAACAGCTGATGCAAACTGTGAGGGATGCACATGGGCTGTACCACTTAGTCAGGAGTGCTGGTGTGAGCCAATGTGTGCGTGACTGCGGTTCTCTGTGTGTGTGTGTGTGTATGTGTGTTTTTGCCTACTTGCAGCACATGCATGCTTTCTTCAGAGTCCTACCTTCCCCTTCCATCAGTGACCTCCAGTTCTCTCCAGCTCCCACCTCCCTCCTGCAGCAGCACTGCTCTCCCCCCCCCCAAACCCATCACATCTGAACCGTCAGTCTCTTCCCACGCTACAGCCTGGTCACTATGCCTTTTCCTCTGCTGTGTCACTGTGGCCTCTTGCTGTCCCAAAGCTCCGACCGACACACAGTACCAGGGATGTGATTTTTTTTTTCTTTTTTTTAAGGTTCTTTTGGACGCATTGCTTTCCGTCA
>OMOV01088363.1:20786-30804 GCA_900312565.1 Beryx splendens | reverse complement strand
TCTGTTCCTCTGTGTGTGTGTGTGTGTGTGTGTGTGTGTGTGTGTGTGTGTGTGTGTGTGTGTGTGTGTGTGTGTGTGTGTGTGTGTGTGCGTGTGTGTCAGGTTATGTACGTACCATGACTAACTTGTCTAAGATCATAGGAATAACATATGTAAATTCTTCTCAGGGTAGATTATCACATTGGTTAGTGATCACTTCATGGGCACTTGTGGTTTCGCCAAGTCACTCCAGTGGTATCGGTTCACCCAGTGGAGGGGTTTGGGTCGCCAACAGAGATGCTCTTTGAACATAATGGGATTAAAAGCTTTCTAACTACTTCCTAATGGACTATAAGCTTCAAATTAGACTGCCATCACTGACCACACCAAAGACGGCAATTACTGCTAAACTGTGTTATGTATTATCAATAAATGGAATACGGTTGTACGATCACTGAATAAAACAAGATAAAAAAAAAAAATTTCCATGTAGCCATTTAACTAATACATTAATTTAACTTATGTTTAATGCACTGTAAACAATAAAATGTCCCAATCAAATCTGAAACGTGAAATTGTATTTTGTCAAGCTAGCAGCTGTTCATACGCCACAGAAAACCATATGAAGCTGCTGGGGGAAATAATATATTGTGGCCAGCAGATGGCAGAACGAAACACACTAGCAAAGTGTTTCAAGTCAAATTAGCAAAGCTAATGTGAGTGATGATCTTTGTCTTTAAATGGGACCACTAGAGGAAACTAATTTGATAGTCACCTGCGTCTTTCATTGACTTATGGATGATTCACCTGATAAAGAACAAACTCCTTTGAACAGACGTTTGCAGAAGGAAGGATTGGTAGAGAGAAGTGCCGTTCAATCAAGGAACAGCGGGTTACTTTGAACACTTGTCACAAAAGCAAGCGGTCATACCATCAAACTCAAGTTTTAACAAAATATATACCACTTAGAAGAGATTATTAGGTGTGAATGGAAAGATCGAATGAGCTTGAGTTTGGAAAGAAACAAAGGAAAGGAAAGAAAAACAAAGATTAGAGTGAAAAAAAAGAACAGAATAATCATATCGATGCAGAAAGGCAACACAACGATGAGGAAGCGCATGCTCTGCCGGTCATGTGTTTACCTCACAGGCCCGGGAGCGACTCTGCAGGTTGGGAATGATCTTCAGGGTGACCACTCCATTGGTTTCTTTCTGCGTGTGAGGACGACAATCATTTTACTCACACATATCCGTATACACGCGATGATTTCATTACAAATTTGTTGACTGTGTTGACCGCAACACACTGACTTACCAGGATCTTTTGTAGCTGGTCAACAGATTGGTTGGTCACACTTTTCCCGTTGATTTCAGCTATTTCATCCCCTTCGTGTAAGGAACCTGGAGAGAAGCAGACACCAGAAGACGTCTAGTAACACCGCACAGGGCCTTGTGTGTTCCCGTTCAATTTCTATACTGATATTATTAGTGCGCTTAGTATTAATAACTATTTAAGTAGCAGCACTGTAGTTCTCCTGAGATAAATCAAAGGCCCAAAAAGGTTTAAGGCTTTTTAAAGAGTTAAAAGGGAAAGAAACAGAGGAGAGATCACAGGGGAAAGGGCATAAAGACAACAATGTAACAAAAGAGGCATTATGATAGAAAGAGAATAATTAACAATGATGATGGTGGTAGTAATGAGCACCAGGCAGCAAGGACGGTGATACCCAAAAGGTTAGCCCAGACTCCTTCTTTCCCTTCCCTTAATACCAATCGTCACAGTGCTGCTCCTCACCAACCTGCTGAAGCTGCTCAGTAGAAGACCGGTGGTGCTGGGTGAAAGTGTTCGCATGTGAAACACTTGGGCTTTATGTCTCGGGCTTAGAGTCTCCAAGTCACCGCTGACCTTAGCTGCCAATGTTGCTCAAATATAACTTTGCCCACTGTTGCTAAACTGGCGGGTGGCCTCAGATAAGTGGCTGTTGATTGCATTACATTCTGTTCTATTGTATTCTATGTGTTTTGCTGAAGCTCTTATCTCACAGTGGCTGATCAGGTAGCGCTTCAGTGTCCTGCTCAAGGGCCACATGGCTGCTGCTGAACACGCTTGCTGTAGCTGGGATCGAACCGACGACCTTTTGGTTACAGGATGGCAAGTCAAAGAGGTTTTGGTGCTTACCTTGTCTGTGGATCATGCCCCCATGCAATATTCTGGCCACAGTGCACCTTTGCTTTTCGTTGAGTTTCAGAGTCACCCCCTATAGACATGGACCACAGTCATTAAGGAGGAAACTGGTAACAAACATCTGCGCAGTATTGACAATATTAAAATTGTGTGTGTGTGTGTGGAGAGAGAGAAAGACAGACAGAGAGGTTGACGTACCATCGGCTCGGAGGGATTTTTCTCAAACTCTACTTCTCTCATCTTGGTCAACTCTGTGCCGTTCATGTGGCCAGCACTCCCATTGGTGTACACTTCAGCGCCCTTATTCTCATAGGTTTGCATAGCCGCCTGTTAAAAAAAAGAAATATATATATATATATATTATTATATATACTGTTTTGCTTCCCACAAAACAAACCAGTTTTGCTCAAAGAGGAACAAAAGAAAACAAAAAAACTTTGAAATATTCTGATCTGCAAATAATTGTAAAAACACTGTTGCAAAGAAGCACAAATAATGCAGACAGATCAGATTATTATCACAATGGTACTTCCACTAGCTGCAGCAAAGGCTTTTCGCTAATGTGTGCCAACAGCTATGTTTCATTTGCAGTTTCAACATATGTTCAAGGTTGAAAATTAACCCAATGTTATAACACCTCATTAACCATGTCCAGTGATCTGCTCCGTCCGGTTCATGTGGTCATGGATACCACCACTCTCATTGGGGGATCACATTCAAAGAATAGCATTGATGTAAGGAGACAAATTCTTCTCAGCAAATATTGTAAATGGTCGCCTCATTTCAACGATCTTGCGCAGTTCAGTCTAGAAACCAAAGAACCGACGCATGCGATGTGATGTAATCAGGAGACGTTTTCTGGGCCGGCTCCATTTCCGATTACCAGGACTCTGTGGATTCATACATTGTTTGTGCTTTTACACCCAAATGAACCCAAACGAAGAGTTCAAAAGCAGGAAATCCGTCTCTCCAGAAAATTTCCATGGTGCTGCCATAATGTCAACAAAGTTGGTTTCCAGATCACTGTCGGTGGGCCAGTTCAGAGGAGGGTCTCCGACATCCACGGGCTAAGAGTCTGACATTTCTCTAGCTTTAACACAGAGAGCTCCTTTGCCTAATCAGGACCACGCTGTCCAGTCAGAGGCATGGAATGTGATTTCTGTTTTATGGTGCATTTTCATTCTAAATGGATAAATGCATTTCTTGCATGTACATGAAAAATGTATACTGTATGTAAGGAGATAAGTGGTATCGTTGTGTTTCTATTATCACATCTGACTTACATTTAATCGACTTTCATTTTTTTTATTGAATAGCTGTTCTGAGTTTTGGGAATCACTGGGAAGATACAAACTTTGCAAAATTATCTGAAATCAGGGCAAGAGTCAAACAACAGCAACACAACCGCGATCTTTCCATACACGCCCTGAAGAAGACCCTGCGTGGTCGAAACCGGTCGGTGTTTTCATGGTTTTTGATACGCCCTAACAAATTAAAGGCATTTTAAACTTCATTCTTGACTCGGTGTGAGAGTGCCTGAAGCAAGCCGAGGCTTTTTTGTTTGATTTAAGTTGATTCATTAACTTCAAGAGCACCTCGCATTCATTCACCTGGAGAGTACAACTGAGCACTCGGTAATCCTCTGTTATATGTGAACAGCAATACATCTGTCCCGCTTGTCAGATCACAAGCAAACAGCCTCACAGGTTGAACGCAGCACAAGGCCAGTCTGGCAAGCCGCCCAGAATTTTCTAAAGATAGCACACTCCAAACAACTGGATTAGGACTAAACTGGGATGGCTAACTCGCACATAAAATATGGAACAACAGGCCTAAATGCACAACATCAAATAGTATTAAAAAAATAAAAGCTCACTGCTGACGTCAGAGACATGATTATCTGCGTCAGCACAATCCTCGAGCATGACTATACAATATCAGCACAAAAAAGACATTATCTGTTTCCCTGCATCAGCACTACAATAAACCAATAAAGATCATACTCCTCCTCCTCTCGTGTAGCCTCACTTGTTTAACTGCAGGCAGAAATTGTTTCATTTTATATGGTTCTTTATGGAAAATTTAGCAAATCTTTGGGATGTTTGTTTGGGAGTTGTTTTTTTTTGTTTTTGGTGAGATAACGGTCTTGCATGTGCACATTATTGTGACTCCCTTCACATTAGCCACCATACATGTACTTCTAACTCCCTGACAAAGTAATCTTCCTTAGTAACCTATTTGGAAAACCAGTATGCTGCTTAGCCATCATTTGCTTAATTATAGGCAATAATTGTGGTGGAGAGTAGACTCATTTAGACGGCTTCAGGAGTTGGAGAGGGGAGTTTACTGTGAAAAAGAAAAAAGATATTTGTTAGTGGTGGTGAGTCAAGAGCTGACTAACTGGAGGAGTCGTGGAAGTCAACAAGCTGTTTTGCTGTGCAACATGATACAGTTATTTACCGGCCACGAGCTAGACGAAATAGACTCTGTCATATGTCGGGACTGTACCAAGCGGGACCGTTTGGACGGGGTCCCTGCTGAGAAGACGTTACGTCCCCTGCGTCATAATCTTGCTGCAGAGAAAATCACAGCACTTCTATCTTAACACGCCACACACTGAGCTCCGTCGCCTTTGACATTCAGAGATTTCTTACATGCTGTTCCTATGGCCTACTACGGCAGTCCGACCAAAGTCTGTGAACATCAACAACTCCCAGACCACCGAGCAAAGAGTCAACATTTAGTTTTCATCTGTCTGAAGTTGCTCCAAAGACAATGAATGGGAGACTGATTTTCTATGTTTGTGTTTTCTTTAGAGCTGCAGCGATTACTCGATTAATTGATTAGTTGTCAACTATTAAATTTATCGCCAAATACTTTGATAATCGATTAATCGGTTTGAGTAATTTTTTAAGAAAGAAAAAAAGTCTAAATTCTCTGATTCCAGCTTCTTAAATGTGAATATGTTCTGGTTTCTTTACTCCTCTATGACAGTAAACTGAATATCTTTGGGTTGTGGACAAAACAAAACATTTCAGGACGTCATGTTGGGCTTTGGGAAACACTGATCGACATTTTTCACCATTTTCTGACATTTTATAGACCAAACAACTACTTGATTAATCGAGAAAATAACTGACAGATTAATCGACAATGAAAATAATCATTAGTTGCAGCAAATTAACTTAGTGGTGAAGCACAAAGGCAAGTGAAAGTACCTGAAAATGTACCATCATCCCCTGAAAATCCCTCTGGTTGATCTCCCAGCAACAGTTATGTTTCTTAATTAGGAGAGTTGCCCTAAGGATAACGAAACTCTTAAATTGAGGGATGTTCCCCTGTGAGCATTATAAACCTGATTTCCTCAGAGCGAACCAGTGGGTTGTGAAAAGTGGACTCGTGCTGTCTTCCCCTCAGCAAAGTGCTGACCCCTCAGTGAGTGAGGAGGAAGTCACATGGTTAAAGGAAACTGACTAAGGTTAAGTCTAAAGGTCAATTAGTATCACTGGGATAATGAATATCTGTTGTAGCGCAAAAACAGCTGAGGCCAGCTGAATAAGATATAATGTTGGCATATTTCAAACATATGCAATAGACTATATCTGCTGCCTACAACTTGGGTAGATCTGCAGAAACGACAAAGCGCTTGGTTTGGTGTTGTGCGCTTTAACAAAGGGATTAAAGGGCAAATTTCAACAGTAAGATCTGCTGATCAAGTGTACGTCCGTTAAATACTTGCACACTTGCATGATGGCCTACAAAAGCCCACGCACAAGACTGTGTACCAGCTCAAAATCTTTACAGTAAACAAGCTGCAGCCCACTCAATCAGTCTAACAGAGAGATTACATCAACCCCCGAGGTAAACTCCCCCGTCTTGTTTGGATTAGCACTATTATTCATCATTATTCTGATCACAGCCTTTGTCAGAAGTTGGGAGAGTGCTGCGTAGTTTGAGGTGCTATCTGGGAAAAACAGCCTCGGCGTGCCAGAACAAGTCGCTGAACAGAGGAAGACCCGGGCCGGCCCTCCCTTTGTGTCTCAGCAGGAAGGCGTGTTCCTCTGTGGCTTCCCGGTTCCTCTCCGCTCACTTCAGCAGAGTGTGAAGAGATAAACACATGATTAAGGCGGGCAAAAGAAAAGGTCTTACGGGCAGCTTGGGTGGCTTTGTCGTCGTCTTTCAAACATGAGTCCCTGATGTTGGAAACGCTGACCGCTGAAAACAGTCGAACTCTGTTACTGCATGAAGCCATGAAGCCCTTTCAGAAGCTCCGGTATAGATTTTAGGTGTGGGAAGAACGGGATAAACAGCAGGGCAAATTTAGGATTTGATCAAGCAGCATGTGATCAGAATATCAGTATCTCTGGATAAAAATAAATACGTGTATTGTTCTATCGTTGGCTGTAGTGTAACCTATCACGTAATCTTATTGATTACATTATAATGCTGCCCCTTTCTTATCCTCTCTTCCTCTCTAGATAGGATTGATCTGTATCTGCAGCCTAGAAATATTAATTATTAATCCATTTCCCCCCCCTAAGGTTTAGGGTCGATCTCCTGCCAACAGACAAAGAATTATTGATCCACCAGAACCTTGAAGGGACACAGGAGACCCTCCCTTCATCAAATTACTGTGTGGGTGATGTAAAGACAGTAGGATTTCATTTTAGGCCTTATCAGATGAACTGATGAACAACTATAATGCTTTTTGCTCATGCACCTCCCAGCTTTGGGTAAGTATTTATAGACTTTAAGTAGGTTCAAGGGCTGGTAATGTTGCTAGTGTTGTGTAAAAAAAAAAAAGATCAAACTTTGGCATTTTTGATGGGATTAGAAGTGATATTAGAGAGCCACCCGTCGCTGTGCAGCGGCTCAAACATCTGGCACGCCTCCTACATCCCGTAAGTGGGAAGGTGTTCGATGGTCGTCAGCGGCGTCCCGTCTCCAAGGAGCTTTGACAGCGAGATGAGACGGCGAACCCTCAATCTCACGCCTCATCAGGCCTCATCTGCCAGCAGCCTGATGTACCTTCACTTTCTGGGATGCTCTTAATGTTGGTTCTCAGTCTCTAAACGCTTCGCTCAACTAGAGACTGAGGACAATCTCCCAGCTTTCGTTGCTAAAACTGGGTGGAAACAATTAGAGAGTTTTTTTAAAAACCTGCATGGCAGAACCAATCCAAAGTCTTTAGGGCGGCCCTTCATGCAGAAGGGGCGGTGACATGCAGAAGTCGTGTGCTTATAAACGGATAAAAACAGAATCAAATAACGTAACGTTGCATCCATTTTCAATGTTTTAAAAAGCTCTCTCCGTGTTACAAAGTGATTCGCTGTATCTCCAGTTTGTTTCACTCCGGAGGATAATGGGGGGAGAGCATCATTTCTGGTAACGTGACAAAGGGGCTTAGGTTTGTTAGCGGCATTTAGAAATCCCCAGACGATTGGTAGGCGGAGATTTCCACTTGTCTGGCATCATGCGACTAGCTAAGGTCATGAGAAGGATGAGACACTGCTGAAAAAACATATAAATCCCGTAGTCATCCTTTAGTTGAACTGCTATAGGGAGGGACGCACACACAGGCATGGCTGACTGTCTGTTTACAGCAGTGCACAGTTCTTTAGCCTGAATTATTTGGGGTATATTCTCCAGAGGAGCGTAACTCAGTGTGTGAAGCAGCGCAACACTCAGCCTGCACGCTGAACTGGCACACATGCACTGTCAGACTTACAGGGGAAACAAAAACATCCATCAGAAGAATGGGCCTATTCATTTTGTTTATCATCATGACCGAGCTCAAGACGGAAAAAACCAGAACATAAATCATCCAAGACAGATTAGCTCCTCTAACATAGACACTCCTACACCACAATCAGAGGTATGTGCATCAACAGCACACACACACACACACACACACACACACAGTGAAAGACCAGCATTCTGCACTCTCTATTCCCTGTGAGGCAGTGGGCCAGGCCACCTCACTTACGACACCGATTTCTCAGATCCGCGTCGACTTGAGCAGGAACAGTGTGGCAAGACTGTAGTGTAGCTCAAGGTTACTGAACTGCAAATCGCTGATGTCAGGAGAGGAGTTTCCTCACAAGGCCTCCCTTCTGCATTTCCCACAGTCGCTCAATGCTGACTTATCAGTTTCAGAGAAATGGTTTAGCTGTTGGCTTTCAAAGTGGGGTCTGGGGATCCTCAAGGAAGGTCCAGTGTAGCTTATAGCAAAATCAACATGGCTTACATGATGAAAGAATGGACTGAAAGAAAGGTTAGGTTTCACCCTACCAATCAGTCTTGAACATTATAACAAAGAGGATTACCGAGTGCTCAGTTGTACTCTCCAGGTGAATGCGAGGTGCTCTTGAAGTTAATGAATCAACTTAAATCAAACAAAAAAGCCTCAGCTCGAAACCGGTCGGTGTTCTAATGATTTTTGATATGCCCTAACAAATTAAAGGCATTTTAACTTCATTCTTGACTCGGTGCGAGAGTGCCTGAAGCAAGCTCAGTCTTGGACATTACTTGCCAAATCACAGCCTACCTTATAGTAAATGAATAAGAAAGTAGCACTTACTTTGAAGTCAGTTCATTATTTTGTGGTCAGACATGTACAAGGCTTAATGTTTTATTTTAAAACATATCTTCTCATTCACTGTAATGAGCTCCTTGCAATCAAAGTCACTAGACATTTAATTAATTCCACAATATATTGATCTGGCCTTAAAGTGAAAACAAGTCATACATCAGCACTTAAAATAACACCAATCTGGCCAGGCTGTCCTGCTCCAGCACAGTGAGGCCTGGTCACACTAAGCCTTCAGCAACACTGTGATGGGTTGGATACCTGTAAGTCTCATATCAGCATTCGGCCTGTTTAGTCGAGTGAAAATGTCCCAAATGATTACTTTATTATCAGAATTGAGGCAAGCATTAAAGATGTTGTCACTGCTACTAAAGGAATTGTGCAATATATTTTGAACTTCTCGCGCTGCATGGCATTTCCTATTTATAGACACATCTTATGATTAAAGCTGGGAACATGGGCCTCAGGCACGTGATGTGACCTGCTTCCCCCCCATCACTCAACAGATGTCTGCTTCTTTTTTCTTCTGCTTTTTTGGGGTTGGAGGAGAGAGGGATGCAGAAGTGAATCTGCTAATGACATGTCTACTGGACTCTACTGAGACTGGAGCTGAGCAAGCGATACCGAGCAATGCAGCGGTGGTGGCTGCTGCACAGCCCGGGCTTACAGGACCTGACTATGCGGTGCACAGTTCTCTGCTCGAGACATGAACATATTAAAAACTACATTCTGACAAAACATTTTACCTGTAGGGATCCTGTCGCACGAACAGAACAAACAACATGTCATGTGTCCCTCTGCAGTATTACCCTCTGCTTCCCGGAAGCAAACACCAAACAAAAAACCATCAGGGGGAAAACAAGACGAAAACGACCCCGTACCTTTTCAGACTTTGGTTTGTTTTGGAGAAGCTGCTCCAGGTACAGATCGGAGAGGGCTGTCCGGACGCTGCTGGTGGACTCCAGTGTGACAGCGGGTTCGTTTTTAGTGGATTTTAACGTCATCTTTCCCTCTTGGCCAAAACAGAAAAAAGGAAAAAGAGGAGTGAACCCGCTGTGCCCCTGCTCAAGGTCCGCCGGAGATAATGCTGATAACGTTGAAGGAGGAGACGATAAGAGGCCTGTCGCTGTGATAAATCACCGCCGCGGGATAAAAGTCCAAGGTTTTGATCGGTGGCAGGCGGGGTCCGGGTCCGGGTCCGGTCACTATCTGCTGCGGGGACACCGCATACAAAGAGAGTCTACACGCGACTGCCTCAGATGCGCG
>OMOV01088363.1:0-20766 GCA_900312565.1 Beryx splendens | reverse complement strand
TTGTTTTTTGTAATGATACGGCGACCACCGAGATCTACACTCTTTCCCTACACGACGCTCTTCCGATCTCCGACGCGGGATAAAAGTCCAAGGTTTTGATCGGTGGCAGGCGGGGTCCGGGTCCGGGTCCGGCCACTATCTGCTGCGGGGACACCGCTGACAAAGCAAGTCTACACGCGACTGCCTCTGCTGCGCGAGGGGCAGGCTAGTGCTGCTTTCACGGGCTCCTCGAAAGCTCCTACTTCCCAGAACGGAAGTCGTAACAAAATGGACCCTGTAACAAACATGTTGTTGTTGTTGTTGTTGTTGTTTTCGGTGTCGGTTGTTCTATTTTAGAGATAAAGCAGTGCTGAGCTACTTTGTGCTGCAGCGACAGAATAAAGAGGAAAATAATGTGCATCAGGTATATAACTGATGTTTCATGATTTCTGCATATTTCAGCACAGTCTGCACACACCAAGTCAGAACATATGACACTTTTCCTGCCCCATGTGTTTATACATGTTTACATTTATACTTTATTTTAATATATAATAATATATAATACACAAATATTTCATTACATTTTGATTAAACTATATTTAAGAAAGCAATCGAGACTCTTCAAAACTGTAACTAAATCCATATAAGAAAATAATCTAATCTATTTTATTGCTTTTATCCATTTCATCATTTTTTCCACCATTCTCATTATTTCAAAATTTTTATAGCTGATTTTATATTCTATTTGTATGTTTGTATTCTATTTTCCTTTTCACCGATGAATCTTATCATTGCTGCTGCAACAACCTAATTTTCTCATGGGGATGTAAAAAAATAAAAAAGTAAAGTCTGATCTGATCTTGAATCTTTTCCATAATCTGTTGAAATGGCTTCCATGGTCTCCGCCCCCTAAACATCACTCGGGTCGAAAATGTTCAGTTTCGCCGTCTTATTCACCGCTTTAATTGAACCGGTCATGGACGCTCAACATGCCGGGGCCCATATTTCCTACAGCAGTCGCATATTTCCGACAGCGCCTGAACGCAGCACTACCGCAGCGCTCTCAGCAGAGCTTACTGTACTACTGATGGCGTGACGTAGCTGACAGAGCTAACCAGTGACGAGGCACCGACTGGCAGTGTAGAGCCAAGCTGCAGGGTCCAGGTGAATTTATAGCTGCTTCTGCCATCTGAAAGACTCAGTCGTGGATCTCAGTAGAGATTATAAGACAACTGAAGGCTGCTCCTCAGAAATGGCGTTTCCTGGATGCAGTATGGACCACTCCACTTTGAAAAACAAGCTGTCAACCCTTACGAAAGAGAACTGTCCTATGAATAGGAATATAATAGGCTATACAAATTAATATAAGTCACTACAGAAATATTAAAGGAACATTGGAGCGATACTGTAGGAGATTTGAAAAAACTGTGATTAAGCCTAACCCATGATAAGGACTCATTATTGAGTAGGCCCAACCTATACAGACACATAGGCTAGAAGTAGGCTAATAAAAAAAAGGTAATAAAGTAAAGGTAATGTAAATAATCTAAAGACAGTGCAAATAAATGGAAAAAAAAGCAAATAATACATGTAGTTTGTTTATAGTCAACATTATCATTTGTGTCTTGTATTTAAGTTTGTGTGCTATTCCTATCAAGTTTTATATCTTAGTTAGAAAAGTGTGGCACTGTGTGACCTTGTGTTGAACATGCCCCCACTGTGTGACCGTCTCCTGCATCTGTAACAGGCTAATTCTGTTGTTTAATTCAGACTGTCAGGCCAGTCCTCACTGCTGCCCACACCAGACAGTGTGCTGCCCTTCTCAGTGTGCCAGGAGGTCACAGAGGGCGAGCTGGGGATTAATGACCAGGTAAGGTCACTCTCTCAGTGTGAACTACAGAGGGAGCCACCAGACAGGTAAGCAGCAGCCATCCACCACCATTCCCCTCAACACAGGGGCTGTTTCACTAAGCGGGGCTCTTTGGTTTTACTAACTTTTGGATTAACCCTGCAGCTCTTCAGTCTCATGACCGGCTCACTTATAGGCCTACATCACCATGGTAACGTAGGCTGCGCAGCTAACCTGCTCAGGTGCAGGTTATTTTCAGGCTATTGGATCCAAATGTACAAAAAGCCTGCCTCCATACCAATGGAAAGTCAGCATCACCACTCCTAGAGGATCCTGTGGACTCTTTTTTAAATAGCCTAAGCTTTACTGCAAAAATGCCATTCATAAAACCAGATATAGGCCTATTGTGTGAACAAAAATATTGCATTCAAGCAGGAAAATGGCCTGTGAGGCTACAAACATTTATTATATTATCTCTGATACAATAAATCATCGGGGAAAGCAAAGGGCTTCTGCGGTCTCCAACCCTTCTTACTATCTGTTACTTCAATAGTATAGGCCTACCCTTATTTATTTATTTTAATCACTCACTCTGGCTATTAGAGAGGGCTTCTAACAGCAGGTAGTTTACATTATTTGACTTGACTAGGCTATATATCAATAATTAATTTAATTTACTGTTGCATATTAAGTGCATTGAAATTCATAGGATTCCAGAGAGCGATTAATGCATTAGATTGCAACTATAACCCCATAGATGAGGTGGACTTTGTGAATTGAAAATCTTTTCACAGCCTCAGTGTGACCACACAATATTATATCAGTGGAAGGTATGCTAACTGTACCAATGATGAGGCAGTGCTAAACCTATTTAGTTTTTTGCCGTTATGTTTCTTGTATTGCTCATATTTATTCATTAGCCTATATAGTTTCTTCTTCTTGAGGAAAAAGAGTAAATGTTAGTGATCCATTTCTTTACCATAGTCTACTTTCCTTTTTGTGCTGGAATTGTGGCAGCAGATGTTTACATAACCTCACAATCGTTTACAGTCTACTGTTTTTATTGTGTATTTTTATATTCTAGTTATGTGTCATATGTAGTTCCTCCATAGATCCTACCATAGACCATAGAGAAATACTAACAGAACCCTCATAGCATGGAAAAGAGTGTGTCCCTCCCAGAATGCAACGCGCGAAAACATGAGCGCTACCGATAGCTAGTCGGTGCTCTTTTCTTTAAAAGGCTCTTTGGAAAAGTGAAACCCATACCCGAGTAATTGACGTCCTTTAATAATTAACCTCGGACATCATCTGTGCATTTGACCATTGTTTATGAGATCGAAGGATACGAAGTCTAAAAACTGGCGACTGGTTTCAGAGTGAAGCGATACACGAATCTACTACAGCCGTTTGCTAGTTTCAGTTACTCAGTTCTACAAGTTGTACGAAGTGACGTTGATCTCGTCCTAACCTTCGTGGTTAAGTTAATGCCCGCGCAGTGTAACGTTATGTTTATGGCCGGGGTGTTGAGCCGTTTCAGTCGGAAGCTGCGACCTGCACTGAAGCAGGCTGGCTGGCTCTCTGGACCTGCAGACACCCGGACACCATGCAGACACTTGCAGAGGATGCCCCACTGCAGCGCCGCCCATCCAACAACCTGCCAGCTAGGGGGAAAGTGCCTCGGTGAGTTTCATTGTAACGACGATCGTGTTTGCATAACGTGAGTTGTTGTTAAATGGCATTTTGTGAGACACGTAGCTCGGCTTTTACACCTGCTCCCTGCGTTTAGAGCTCAGCCATGGAGGCGTGTCGATGCACCTGGACTACGTGTGGCTCCGGGACCACTGCCGCGCCGCCTCCTGCTACAACGCCGAGACCAGCCAGAGAAACCTGGATACAGCAAGTGTAGACCTCCGCATTCGTCCAGCCAAAACTAAGGTGGACGGTGGCCATCTCCTCCTCACGTGTAAGGCATTCATGATTTTGATTGCATGATGTACAGCAAGCCATTCAGGAACTGAATCGAGAATGCAACGTCCAATTCAGTTCCTGGAGTTGGAACTGGAACTGAATTGGAATGACAGCAAACAGAAAGAGTGTGTCTAAACATTTTGAATCAAACATTATGAATCAACTAAAAAACAGTTAAACAAATCAAATACATTCAGTCATAATGAAGGTATTACGATTACATGTTATGCACCAAATACCAACGGAAAGGTCCCTTAAACAGTTTATGATGGTCAGTATTAATGATATATAACACTAATCTCAGATATGTCGTAAGAAAAAACAAAGAAAACATGGGATTTCACAGAATTGTGTTGACTTCCTGAAATTCCAGTTCTGTTTCCTGAAGGTTTTTTTTTCTTCCAATTTCCAATTCCAGTTCCCCAGTTGAATTGGAACTGATGAGTTAATTCATGAACTGAGCCCAACCCTGCTGTACACTCTTGCATGGAAGGTGATGGGGGGGGGGTTCACTGAGGCTGGGGAGAGCCTCAAAAAGAAACTCTGTCAAAGTGTTTTTATAATGTCAACAACTTGGTTTTTATGTTGCAAAACTATATTTCACATATACCTCAGCGTATGTGGAGGGATGTTTCAGAAATAAATAACAGGCTACACAATGAATCGGTAACGAAAAAATTTACAAAACTTGGTAAATCATGTATTGTAGCAGCTAGGGAGGTATGTAATGTTTGTGCATACTTAATGATTGTAGCAATATGAGACACTATTTTGTTGGCAGTATTGTAGAAGAATGGAAAAGTACTGAGTAATCTGCAGCTGTGCTGTACGACAACAGGTTTTAGAAAACAGGCAACCTTCTCACTTAGAAATGAGGAAATAATCCATGAAGCGGAGCACTTTAACATTCTTCTACACCACAGTATGTTATGCTCAAGTACTCAGCACCATGTGCAGTAGGGGTCACCGCCACATCATGGTTAAACTAAACAACAGTGCCATCGGCTCACCCCTAAAGCTTAATACCAAAGTTCATTCAGACATCAGAAGTTCATCAGTCACTTAATCAAAACCTTCGTGTGCTCACCCAACAGCAGAGCATGTGGATGATCGCTTGCACTTCACCAAGTGTAAAAAATAGGACTTCCATCACAACTTTAGGCTGTACATACATTAATATTTGAACATTTTTGAGGCATGCAAAGTACAGAAGACACACTAAAGAGTGCATTTAAGGGGGAATCTGTAGTAAATTAAAATAGAATTGTTTTTTGTCAAATGTCCTTTTCACAACAGAACAGCCATACAGTCCTGTGCAAACTGGAGGTTTTTGCATGCCACCCTAATAATTATGGACTAGTTCTAACATACATTAATAAAACCAATTATAAAATAAGTTAAAATGGTAATTAAATGAGTCGGTTAGTAATGCCATTTCTTAGTTCTGTCTTTAATCTATTAATGAATTGTCAAATTCATAAATCAGTTTGCAAAATGTGACCAAAAGATTAAGCTCGGGAATACTAGCGACCAAAATGAGGTTTCTCTGCAGAGTCGAGCCGCTGTGCCTCCACGCTGAGAGAAGCCATGAGGTGGTTCAGGCACCTGGTAAGGGTTGACGTGGGACTCGTGTCAAAAGTCTCAATTTATTTGTTAAGAAAGGCTTAATCAAGACTAGTCCAACTCTAGTCAAGTGCAGAATGCATTTTTAATTCCATCCACCTCTTTTAAAATATTTCTAATTTTTATGTCCCAGGGCCTGATGGTCACGAATCAGTCTACGACCTGAGCTGGCTGGCAGAGAACAGCTATGAAGGAAGGAGGCACAGCACCGTACAGCCACGCGTCCTGTGGAACTCTGACATCTACATGAATACAGACACGCCCTCTGCCAAATGGGACAAGTTCATGAGCTGTGAGGATGAAGTGAAGAGGTTTCTTCAGAACTATGTGCTCTATGGGATCGCCTTTGTCGAGGACGTCCCAGCCACTGTGGAGGCCACAGAGGCAGTCAGCCAAAGGGTCGGCCTCATCAGGTATTGAGTCCTGCTTTGTTTGGCCCATGTCAAAGCTGGGGAACTGCTCAGTTTGTCTGAAGTAATGATCAATTATTTGAGATATTTTTTTACCTTTGCCTTTAAGCTTTATTCTTTCAGACGCTAAATATACTCAGTTTTAAGTGAATTAATGATGACTCGGCTTGTAGAATTTTGTGCAAACAGCGATGAGCCTGGCCTCTGTCCTCTGGATGTACAGTATCCTATCCTGAAGGGAAAATGTTGTTTTTCTCTGCACAATTTTTCATTCTGTTTTCAAAGTCAACTGTGAAATGCTTAAGGGAAGTAAACTAGAGAGAGCTGTTGTTTTTGTTAACCCTGAACCCAAAAGGAGTGTTCATTAAAGACTTGGTAGGTGATGATTACTCAAAAAACGGGGGGAAACGGAACCAGTCCACAAATCCCTGCATCAAAACCACATATTTCTCTGTGCAAAGCAACGAGGAAGCAGCGTGTTGTAAAAAAATGCAGCGCAAACTGTGTGAATGTTTACTGATAACCACTCTACTTGGACAAATGATGGTCAAACGACGGGCCAAAACATTGCCTTGTGTTACTCAGTTGTTGAACAAAAATTGATGAAGGCCTACTGTTCAACATGTGCCACTGCTTTCTTCATGTCTTCATGTCTTTCTTGACAGCTGCTGTTGGCTGCTAATCAGCTTTGTGTTTTGTGTGTTTCCCTCCGCCCACCAGGGAGACCATGTTTGGGAGGATGTGGTGCTTCACTTCAGATTTCTCCAGAGGAGACACTGCTTACACCAATCTGGCCCTGGACCGCCACACAGACACATCTTACTTTCAGGAACCATGTGGGTTAGTATGGGGACAATAGTTGTACTCAAGTGGTTATGAATGATCACGTTGACGTATTTGTTTGAGTCTAAATGTATGTTGGTAGCCATAAAAAAATGGAAAAGATGAAGATCATTGAAATAAACACTTAAAATGCATTTAATTGCCATCTAGGGAGATATTAATGTCTTTATTTTTATGACAATTCCAGGACAATGTATTCTTATAATTAATACTTACTACATACAATATGTTTTTTCATTGACAAATTAGATAGCAAATAATACAACTAGACAATGTGCTGAGTAGAGCACAGATCATATAGAACATGGCACAGTGTGCTAGAAACAAGTGGATATTCAGGTCTTACTGTATTTTTATACAGTATATTAAATGGCATATGTCACAGTCACTGATTAACAGCAGCAGGCATAATGAGAGCTCAATACTGATTAACAAAATGTGGAACATCACCTACCTTCATGAAACAAGAAGACTAGATAAAGGGCAAGCCTGTGCTTCGCTGCTGTCACTTCAGCTGTCAACAAAGAGGAGGCTTGTTTTACATCAATAAGTTAAGTTTTATCCAAACCCCTCAAAAATGGAAGTCATGTTTGAGGAAAAGTATCTGTAATAAATACAGTGAAACATCAGGCTACAATAGAATATGTAACACAAATACATGTAATTTGCAGGTAAAATTCATTTAATATATCCTCAGAGAAATCCAGACACACTTTTTTTTTTTCTCTTTTTCTGCACATATACACCTTGTACAGCCATAATAAATATGATTATAAACCAATGTATTAGAGGGTATGGAGCTGCTCATTTGACAGTGAAAACTGTTTTAAGTCACATAAGGTTTGCCTGAGCCTTCACATTTATCAGTTCCAGTTGCAAATCAGATAAAGTGAGTTTTGTAATATTTCATAGTGATGTTAGTATTTCTTGTGTCTGTGTGAGAAAGATGATATTGCTGTACTTTCATTTTCATTCTCTTCATAAATTAATCTAAGAAATATGCACATTTTATTGTCAGTATTTCAATCTAACCATGCAGTTACATTAAATACATTTTCTTTATATTTATACTGACCTCATCACATCATTTATTAACTCAATGCCACTGATTTTTGCCGCAGAGTGCAGGTTTTCCACTGCCTCAAGCATGAGGGGACGGGAGGGAGGACGCTGCTGGTGGATGGATTCTATTCTGCGGAAAAAGTGCGGCAGCAGTCGCCTGAAAACTTTGAGCTGCTGTCGCGGGTGCCCATCAGACACGAGTACATCGAGAGCACAGGCAGCCACCGAAACCACATGGTTGGAATCGGCCCTGTGCTTAACGTGTATCCTTGGAACAATGAAGTTTACATGATCAGGTATGACAGTGTTTTGATTTTGAACGACATCTTATCTAATCCTGTCTGTGCCACAACGCGCCACATTGTGCACGTTGTCCTTTTGTCTAAGAAGAAAACAATTGTGCAAGAAGTTGCTACTCTGAATGTATCTTTTCCACAGATACAACAACTATGACCGTTCAGTGATGAACACGATCCCCCACGACGTTGTCCAGCGGTGGTATGCGGCTCATCGAGAGCTGACCAATGAGCTGAGGCGGCCAGAGAACGAGCTGTGGGTGAAACTGACACCAGGGAAAGTAAGAAAGCAGTGCTTCTTAAAAAAGGAATACCACTGAATTTCATATATCTCATTGCCAAAACTCAGACAGAAGGCGTTGTCCCAAATCTTATGTCAGTTTGAGGCTTCGAGAGAATTGAAAACCAATCAGAAAAGATGCAAAAGGTAACTTATCCATAATATTCATGGTAATTTTCTGGGCATAAGGCTGCGTAGAAACTTTAAAGAAACTTATTGTGGATTCACAAAATCAGCTACACATCCATACCGCAGCTTCAGCCTTTACATATTGATGACTTCAGACAGACAATTGAACTTTGATTTCCTCTTTTGTTTTTTTAAAGAGAAAGTTGTTGATATTCATAGATATTGATAGGGCTGTCTGAGACAACACCTGTGGGACTTTTTACACTCAGCGACACCCCCCTTTTGAATTATTGACCAGATGTATCTGTAACAGATTCTTCACATGACGACCAATTAGCTATTCGAATATGATGCAGTTCAAGAGACAATACACCCAACATACAAACTGCTGTACATCACTCTCCTGACTGTAAATAAGAAATAGTGTCATATTTTTATTAACCATTTGTAACTATATTCCACACGTTTAACTTGCACACCAGTGTTCAAGTCTATTTGCAAGCCAACAGAAATGATTTCAAGTCTTCAAAGATCATTCTTTATGTACGTCTCTCTCAATACTGTTTGCTGGGTCAATGCACATTTGTCTAAGGATTCTCCACTCTCCTGTTTCCATGAGGTGGTTTTCATAGACAACTGGCGCGTCATGCACGGGAGAGAGTCTTTCACGGGCCTGAGGCAGGTGTGCGGGTGCTACCTGACCAGAGACGACATCCTCAGCAAAGCCCGCTCCTTGGGTTTGCAGGCCTGATCCTCGATGAGCATCCCTTCACCTCTCTGCCTTTATATAATGTCTGTTAAGTTGCCCGTATTGTAGCTTTCAACCCAGTTGGGCTAAGAGTCCTCTTCACTCAGAACAATCAGCCAGTTTCACTCCTGTTGCATACTGTGTCTCACTCACTCCTCCCTGTTCACGCCATGAAGCATTGCACTTTCCCCTTTTGTACATGAAACAGACAGTACAGTTTGCAGGTGTTTGGACAGTGACACATTTTTTGTTGTTCTGGCTTTGTACTCCAGTACATTGGATTTGAAATGAGACGATGACTATGAGGTTAAAGTGCAGACTGTCAGCTTTAATTTGAGTGTTTTTATATATAATCCCCCCATTTTACAGAGTACAGAGCCAAAACAACACAAATGTGTCACTGTCCAAATACATATGGACGACACTATATTTTTTTAATAAGTAATAATTGCTGGGAATATAGGATTGTTCAGGTCTGTTCTCAACTATGCATTTCTTATCAGGATCACGCAGAAAAACCAATCATATTCGATAAGAAGACTCAAACCATTTTGTATGTTTTTTGCTGATTTTCTTTAAACAAGTAGCATTTTAAAGTTTAATTCAAGAATGAAGACCTGAACCTGAACTTTTAAACAATTAAATGTATTCTCTAAAGCTTTCCCATGTTTGCTTGTTATTGTTGAGCTCATTTAAAAATGTCTTCACATGCAATGATGTAGTGGATAAGTGGATCGCACAGGTAGAAGTCATACGGTGCAGGTTTCCAGGTAGCTTTTCCCATTTTGCCATATCCTGTGACATCACTGGAACAATCACATGAATGTGTCAGTAAGATTACCCTCCAGATGTAATCATTTAAACACATCGCATACAACACAATACATTACAATTATGGCCGTTGGATCGTTGGCAGGCAGGTGTATTAATTATGCATGGGTTGAAGGTCTGTGCACATTCATGCTAATGAGGTTCATAACAGCAACTGGAAGAAAAATAAATCCTACTGCTTTATTCAAAGGTGACTAACACTAAGGTGATAAAGTTTAATTATTTTCTCGGTGACAAATTGCGGAGAGGTTACCGACAGGCTTGAGCTGAGCAACATGCCCGACTTTTATGGCAGAAAGTGACAGAGCAAGCAAAAAAAAAGAACTGCAATGTGATCCGAAGTCCAGTGGCAAAGATACAGGTCCAAAGTATTATGCTGCTATTCAATAGTGTTGTGTGGTTATATTTGTGTTTAACTTCCACCTCTCAAACTAAATGCACTCTTGCTTCTAACATAAACCAAGTGGTGGCTTGATGAATATTTTTAGAATGTACAATCACCCATCTACAGATATGATGATGTCATAATAAAAGAGAATTTACACCCAGTCTACATCCAGCAAAGGAGTCATTATGAAATGATTGTTTGTTGGAGATTTTTTTAAACATAATTTTAGGATCTAACATAGGCAAAGCAAATGTTTTTGAGATAATTAGAGAACATAAAGGTAGAGCACGGTGGCTCAGTCATGGATGTATTAATCTACTGAAGGTTTAAGAGTCTGCACTGCCCTCTTGAGCTGCCAAATCACCATAACTTGGCTACTCGCTCTGCATTGGCAGAAGAGTACCTAGTTTGTTCTGCGTTAAATTTATGAGACTAGCAGTGCCAAAAGAGATCTATTTAATATCTGCTTTCATTAAAGAGGAAATAAGTACTGCCCCATAGCACAAAATGGCCATAAAATATCTGCAGGTGGTTGATAAGGTTATTGATCAATGCCAGTGAATCACTTGGCCAGGCGCTGAGATTTTAAAACTCACTTTCTGTCCTGCACTACAGAACAAAAACCTTGCCCATTGCAAAGACACTCAAGGCACAGTGGCTAGAGGTCAGAGGTTACTTAATACCCATTTAAAGTTGTAAAAATGTTACGTCCAACAGTTTATATCTGCAAATTACTTACTTGAGGTTTTCAAAGCCGTTACGGATCCCTGAGTTTTTGAGGCAGATATAATTGCATCACAGGAGTAACGGCAGAAAGATATTGTGTTAACAGTGATGGCAGCATGTACAGTGAGCACTGAGCTGTGTGGAAATCCACGGCTGATCTCTGTGGAGCATAAGGATGAATTTCTTTGTAAAAGGAGAAGATGGCCAGTCTTCTCTATGCTAGACAGATTGTTCCTGTACCATTTGCCGGCCGCTCATGCACAACAAACTCCCTGGCCCCACTGTGAGTATGCTGCCACCTATCTGGATACGTTATATTGGCATTTATTGTCCATGTGGAAGAGCCACATGACTGATTGAATGCTGTGCTGGAAATAGGACATGTAGCCTGATGTCCATCACAAACAGGCAATGACGCTTCATAAAAATACAATTCACAACGTGGAAAACTTTTTATTTCATCAGGATACGTGTCACTGCTTGTATGTGTTAGTAAACAATATTCATCCACAATTACTTGACCATTCCTATTCCCTATGCACTTGAGTGACATCAGAGATTTGCAATCAGCGACCATTTCCAACCCTTTCTGGATTGAGACAAGTTAGTTTGTGATTGTCATTAACAGTAAACAAAGCCAGGATTCTATTGTCTATTCCTATTCATTGGGTTTTATTTTCCAAAAGACCTCGTTACTAATTAAAGAAAACAAAAAATCGTCTTGACCTTGTGGCGCAATGATATTAGTATAACTAACAGCATTAAGAGGAAGGCAGTGATCAACTTATCAAAATGAACCTTTGTATGAAGCAAACTCTCCAGGTCATCTCAATTTCAATTCAGTTGTGTTGTCACCAATTGTGTTTGATTAAGAATGAATGAGTGACAAACATGGTTTTAATGTTACACTGAATATGAAATGGACAAAAAAGATTACAAATAGAAATACAATTCTTGGTCTAACACCAAGTCAGATTTTTTGCATGCTATCTGTACTATAGTGTCATTTTAATTTCAGAAAGCAACTAAAAAGGGCAAACTGACAAACGTCTCTTTACATAAAGGGGAAAAAAAGGCAAGCATCACAACTTTGTTGATTAAAAACACATGTAACAATAAAATGCAACTTGAAAAAGAGAAACACCAACGTGAGCTATGTAATATTGATTAAATTTGTGACTGGTACGTCTTGAACATCTGTGAACAGCGTTATTCAGACTGGTGATGTTGCCCCAGTTTAAATACATGCTTTTGACGAGCCTTTTTTAAGCTTGCGCCTCATCCTCCTCAGCATGGAGGTTGCTGGATGCAGTTGCCATGGGAACCCCATCTGAAGGTGCAGGGGCCTGATGAGTGCTCCTCCTGGTGGAGGGAGAGAGTTGATATCACGCCCTTCAACATCAAATCACTGCTATTTGTCACATGCAGTGCAACAAAAGAGAAAATGTAAAATCTCACTTCATGTCACGCGCGTCGGCTGCCTTGACAGGTCTGTATTTCTGCTTCTTCACTGTGTGTGCGATGAACCACACAACCAGGATGATCAGCACACACCCGAGCAATGCTCCGATAACCGCACCAGCAATCACCCCGTCTTCCACCTCTGCACAATGACACGTTTTCACAGCAATGAATGCAGCCTATTTTTATGCTTTCGTTAAACACGTGTGCATTTTTGCATAGATATTCTCAAGAAGGAAGAATGTGACCATACCAGGACTCAGGTCTAGAGTACAAATGGAAAATCCCACTGCGTTTGTGGCGGTACACTGGTACTCCCCGAACTGAAACTGGGATATGTTACTGATCTTCAACAGTCCAGTTGTAGTGGCTGAGGGGCAAAAAGGACAAATGTTTATAGAAGGATGAATCAGGGTTGGGGCCATTCATGAACTGAGTTGAGAATGGCATGGTAAATACCAATTCACTTCCTGGAGTTGGAATTAAATTGGAATGGCAGGAAACAGAATTGAATTCTATAAAAATCCATGAAATTCCACTTCTAAGAGAATTTGTCTTGACTTAATAAACATAAATTAAACATTATGAATCTAATAAAAGACAGTTAAACAAATCAAATACTTTCAATCATAATGTATCTAATATGATTGTTATGCATCGAATACCAAAGGTACCTTTAACATTTTAGGATTTTCAGTATTGATTTAGAACACGATCTCTGATATGTGGTACGAAAAAAACAATAAAACATTTTACAGAACTTAATTGGATTAATTCAACGTCCTGAAATCCCAATTCAGTTCCAATTCTGTTTCCTGTAGGTTTCTTCAAATTCCAATTCCTCAGTTGAATTTGAATTGATGAGTTCATTCATGAATTGACCCCAACTCTGGGATGAATGCAGACATACTTGTAAGCATATATAAACATACACATACACACACTACTCACTTTGTCCCAGTACAGAACTCCTTGCCTTAGCCTGGTCCAGTTTGATCCAGCTGTATGTGGGGGTCGGACTGCCTCGCTCACTGTGGCAGGTCAGAGTGACCAGGTGGCCTGACTCCACATCGCCATGGACCGCGCAGAAAGGAGCAGAGGGCTTTTCTGACAGACCACAGGGATGATACAGTGCGTTTATGATGTTACTTTCTCCAGTCAAGTTAGACTGGGATAGTCGAGATTGTTAACATTTGACATGAATTCTGGATTATTACACATTCATAACACTTGAGCAAGAGCTTCATAACGGCTGCATGCCATGCTCATGAATACTGAAGCCCAACATTGTGTCAAATTTTCAAAATAAAAGCCATATTGATGCTATACAACAGTCGGTTTCAGCTGAGCAATCCGATTGGTCAAAGGCAAATTCACTGTTCCCACAGTGCTGACGATTCCAATAAAGCATGTTTATTAGTTGCTGCCAACTCTTGTGATAAGCAGGGATCTAGTTAGCGATCGTTCTTGTTTTTTCCTTATTTGTGTACTCTTACTGAAGAAGACCTTTCAGACAGCACACATGCCTTGGAAGCCATTGCATAAAAGCCATAATACCCATGAGGATGTTCTTTACTTGCTGCTGACGGTGCTCAGCTGTGCCTTGGACCTAGCCCTGTCTCACCCATAATCACAGCAAAGAGGTTATTGCTATAATGTATCATATCAGAGCAGCACTTCCACTGTATTTTAATAATAGATTATTATGAGAGTGTATGACGTATCAGTGACGAACAACACATAAAAGCTTACACAAAACAGGTCACAAAAGTCAAATCAAAGTGGAAAAAGATTACCATGACAGAAATGTGTCTTTGATGATGCACAGTTTGGTGTTAGATGTATCTGCAAATAGTTAGTTCATTCTTAACTGAACAGGATGTCGTGTGTCTCTCTATTAGAGATTATAAAGTGCAGGAGCATTGTTGGGAGTGGCCTTGCACTCTGTTCCTAGGTTATAAGTGAATAATTTCCCCAGTGCTTACTGATCAGTGGGCTTTTATACTGATTTGAAAGTTGTGCTAAAATGTCTTCTGTATCTGTATATCTGAAGTATTGACTCGGCAAATACTGCTGTATGCAGGAGGTAAAGCTATTCAAATTGTCTGTGATTTATAATGGACTGACCACTCTCCTTAAAAAAAACAAAAAAAAACAATTCCATGTAACAGACAGTGATGATGACAAGCATTATTGGCCCCATGATGGAGCATGACAGCATCCATACATGTTTATAAAATATTTAAGTATGCATCAGATTTAATCTGGTTAAATTATGTCATCAAATCATGTCCGGCAAACATAAACCATAACTCCTAAAGGTCCAGGTTCTGAAATACAAGCAGTACGCAGCAGATACTGTTATATATTCTGTATGCAGTACAAGGATTCAGTCACAGTCCTACTCTAATTTCTAACACTGACAATGAGAGACTGCTGCAGTTACCATGGAAACTACTGTGGATGCTGAGGCCTGCGAGGTTGTCCTGGTAACTCTGTGAATGGGAGGATTCAGACAGAATGTAATTCCCTGATCACACGACTCAGGGTCACTATTTTAATAGATTTGTTTATGTTACGACAGCGGTAATAGATACAGGATTCTCAGAGGTGGAAAGAGCACCAAGATATTTTACTGAAATTGAATTACTGTTGCTTCAGTTCAGTTTTGCTTAATTGACACTGACAGTTCTTGTTTTACAAAAATGCTCAAGTTAAAGTCAAATAGTAGTTCACTAAAACACTACTGAATTTCCTTCACGTAAAATATTTAAAGAGCCAAAAAGACAAATGGGGAAGAGGAAGGGTGTGTCTGGTATACACGGTATCGAGAACAATAAATGAACCAAAAAAACTATTGCAGCATCAATCTGTTTCAACAAAGTGACACATATGATTTTGAGTCATCAAAATATTTTCAGGCATCTACAGATCTTTGTCAATATACAATTTTAGTTACTTTGTGTGCCACGCCTATAATGAACGAATTCACACGACGGCAGTTTGTGAGTGATAGCTCAATACTAACCTTGTGTTTTGTCAGTATGCTCTCTCTTTATGATATTAAAGCTCTCTCTTTATGATATTAAAACTCCCTCATCATTCAGGTTAGCATTTTTTTTCCAATTGGTGTGTTTTCAAATGTACTTTGTCTCGTGTGACACTATGGATCATCCGCTGTACTGATGAGATGGACAAGATACTGCTGCAGGAGCTGTATCAGTTTACATAAAAGAAGATACAAATACTTTGCTTTATCATAGGAACACATGAATATTGATTACCCAGTTGGTGAACCTCCCTTCCTAAAGCCTTTGAAGTTAACAAAACTTACCAAGAACATGTACGATGATATTGGCCTCAGATTTTCCCTCAACATCAGGGAAGTTGTGAACCTCACAGGTGTAGACCCCGGCGTCTGATGGCTGCATGTTGCTTATCGTTATTGAGGCATTTCTGGCTGTGCTGGGGTCAGAGGGGGGCTGAAGTCTGCCCTCGTAGGATTTTCCAATCACATCCTTCCCTGATTGATAGTAATAGACCTGAAAGCAAAGGGCCATACATCAGAATAGCTGACACAACCACTAAAAGCCATTTAACAGTTAACTTTAGGCAATATTAAAAAACCCTCAGTGCTGCTGACACGGTGGTGTGTGAGGCTGAGTGTTGCCTTTTGGAAGGCAACAAACCACTGAATAGAATCTGTGTTAATTCAAAGTTGGCTGATTAAAGTAATATTAGTACATTTTACAGATCAGACAGCAGACACGCTTTCCTGTGAAAGTCATTCAAATTCAGCAGAATAAACAGAAGTGCTCAAAAATATCACAAACTTAGTAAACTCCAGACTACAAGGCGCCCTTGATGAAAATACTGGAATTGTCAAAATAGGAAGAGAGCCATACCAGGCTTACTTCAGGTAGGAAGAAGATTAGGGCAATAAAAAGAGCGGTTTTGACCACACAGGTTCTTCCTCAGCCTTGAGGAAGACTAAAGGCTTTTCAACTTACCCTCCTTCTCTGCTGGGTGGCTGAAGTAAGCCTTGTATGGCTCTCTTCCAATTTTATTCAAATTCAGACTGGCTGTGCTAAACTCCAGACTTGGCGCCGCACCAGAAATATTTTAATAATCTCCGGCTCCTGCTTCCTGGGTTGCTAGGTTTTATTATGGCTTAGTTTTGGGGATTTTATCTGCAGCTTATACATCCCCTTTAAAAAGCACCTGACTGTAATTGTATGAAATTGCGCAGATATAGCTACTGTAAGGTATCTGCCATAGCCTAGCGTTGCAAATAGGCATCTGCATGTGAAAAATAATAATAATAAAACTGATGATAATAATACTCATTCTTGACTAAGTGCTTGATTTATTATGTTGGGGGAAATCCAAATAATAATTTAAAAGTAAAAAGTTTCAAAAGACAAGAAAACTACTTTGATACTTTGTTAAAAGTCAATAATAATCACTCATAAATATCCAGGATAAATCTGAGATATGAGTAGGGTTTCGTTAATAAATCTCTCCTTATCTCATTTCTGAATCACAGCCTTTGTTGTCTGACCAAGGTGTGTCTGGAGCAACCAGCATACTGAAAGAAGAAGCCAATCTGTTCTTTTCTCCAGCCCTCTGAGGCCTGGCCAAATATTCAATTCTCTCATGAAGTTTCACCCATAAATCCAGCTCTAACCGGTGCAATTCCATAATTAAGTTGAACAATATATGGATGCCTGTGAACTCAGTGAAGGTGTAGTAAAGATCAGTGATTTGGACCTGTATGGTGCAGAGGCACACACCGTTACACACCAAGGAACACCAAATGACAATTTCACACAAAGCGTTGCATGATCATGCAACAAACACCATGAGCTGCTGGACATCACCCAGATCGCTTTAACCTGGAGAATAAAAGATCTGTTATGTGCTCAGTAAATTAATTGGTAACACCTTACATTAAGGGTACATGTATTAATGGTTAGTTAATGCTTAATAATCATTAACTAACTTGCTTAACGGTTAGTAACATGAGGGTTGATGTTATGGTACATGGGTTCTTTGCACATCAGGACAAACCTTCACTGAGATGAGGAGAATGTATCTACCTGCTGTGGAGTCATGGAGGACGCCGAGACAAAATCCCACTGGGCGGTGAGGTCGCTGGTCTTGTCAATGGTGGAAAAGGTGCACTGGAGTAGAACACTTCCACCCATTGTAACGTTGACAATTTTATAGGGTGTCCTGACTGTGATCAGTTCAACCCATCCTACAAAAAAGAAGGAGTTTATCAAACTCTCGTTATGCTTTGTTTAGCCTCAAACTAAAAATGGATACATAGTTTGTTAAAAGTGCCATGGGTTGAAAACTTTGCCTTACACTTCCTTAAATTAATAATAACAAGAGGAAGAAGCAGAATAATAGTTACCCATTATGCTTATCAGCACCAGTAAGCTCAGTGTGGAGCGCATCTTGAAGAAAATGTTGGTTTACACTCACAGATCTTCTAAACAACTTAACTTTCCCTACTCTTTGCCTCTGGATCCTTAACGCTTGCCAGCAGCACCCGAAGCGTGGATAGTAATGTTACAGTATCATAGGCAAGGTTACAGTGTGGTCAGCTAATGGACTGGCTCATATTGTGCATGTAGATAACACAATGTTTGCATATCCATGTTTGCCAGACTGGGTGTGTATACTCTGTTGTTGTTTCAAACAAATTCGAATTTTGTCCGTTGGCGGTTGAAAATGAAAAACAATCTTGAGGTGCTCGAGAAAACACTAAAGAAATACTCAGTGTGTACATTTAGTACGACATAGATTGGAGTTTCAATCTGTGCATTCTGTGCTCTGTGTGTGTTTCTGGATGTTGACTTCATATGGCGGATTAGGACCACAATGCATTATGACACTGATGCTTAATTCATTTTTCAGTACTTTGGCAGCAGTTTAGCTATAGCTCATCTCTCCATCCTCCCTGCCTTGTAAGTCATTCTGGGTCAGGGCCTCTGGCAATGGAATTAATGTAATTTAATCTCCACCTGGCCTTTATCACTCGCCTGAAGGAAGTGTAAGCCAGAACACTGCAACACTCTGCTTATCTTTGGGGAGTTCACTCCCTGGCGCTGCTTACTTATTAAAGGCAGTTTCACCTTTGTCATTTTGGCGCACGCAGTGTGGAGCACAATGCTGATGGAGAGACAGTGAATCACACATGATTAATTGTCTGTAATTACCAGAAGCTGACACAAGTAATTAACAATGTGGAAAGTGTTGATCAGCGGCGACTGAAGGGGCGAGGGAGGGAAGCCGGGGATAATGTGGAATCTGGGGGGAGGATGAGGAAGGAGGGGCGCATAGCTCATTAAACAGAAGACATTTACGTGATAGGTTAGATGTTAGACTCGCTCAGGTTTTCTATGTAAAAACAACACACTTTGGTGCCGGTGTGTTTTGGCAGAACTGTATGGTGCAAGAACAAGAAGCAATCATTTTGTAAATGAAATCTTATCAACAGCGTGACTCACACTCCTAACTGAAACTCCTACAGTACAATCAGCTCTCAGGCTTTGGTATGAAAAAGGTAAAATGATACCTGTGTGGCTGAGGAACATTTATGATGAATCAACCCCCAGAAGTAAATATAAATACGTGATGAGAGAAGGATGAATGGATGTTGTGTTTCTGTTCCGATTCCACAAATGTCAAGCAGGAAAACAAAAAGTGAATAAAATCATAAATAATGCATATTTGTAGTTACATTTTGGAGGCAAGAATGATCCATTCTGACGTCAACATCAGAACAAAATAGTCTAAAACGACTGCTTCCATGGAGAACTCTTCCCTTTATGTAATGCATGACCAGAGCATCAGTGACACTTTTGATCAGGCCTGCAGTATATTCCCATATATTCCCATAGGCTGTATAACCTTTATAATCATATTCCAAAAACATAAAAAAGACCAAAAAAACAAAAAACAAAAACACAGCATATACTGAACACAGAGCAAACACCATTATTTTATCTATGATTTTAAATGTCACCAAACCTTTAGTGGATGTTATGGAGCCTGTGAGGTGCCAAGTAATATAAAAAATAATCTCTAGTAGAATCCATCACTACAATTTTGTGATTTTCAGCAAGCTTTGAGCATTAATAACTCCTGGTTGAATTTGTATTTGTACATTTGATAGAATTTGTAAACGGTGGGCATGAATTTATCAGAAAGATGTGAATAAAATTATAAACCATGCATCTGCCCATCTTGACCAGGACTCCCTGGCAGAAGAGATATTGTATCTCAATGGGACCTTCCTGGTTAAATAAAGGATAAATAAATAACTACAGACATGGTGACAAACCACAAAACATACTACCTGGCATCTAGGATTATGGTAAATGATTTGCCATAATAATTGTGTATTTCTGTAATTACAAATAACCTCCATATGAACAGTCATGTACAGTAAGTTGGCTTTCTCACTCAACATATTGTGTTTACCCTTATTTTACTCATATATTAGCGACTCACTAGTTACTATTTTGAATGTGACTGGAGGGCCTATGACCAAGCTGGCCTCCAGCATGCACAAACAAACAGAAGTTGGTTCCCAGAATGCAATGGGGGTTGTTGGGCCCTCCCAGCCAATCCTGGGCAGAACTGTGTCCTAACACGGTTTCGCCTCTGCCCGTTTTAATGGGCAGAGTTCACACGCACACATTATTCATCCTGCCCCCTAGAACCACTGTGTCCCACACTGTCATGAGAAGGTCTACTGTGAACTACTGTGTTTTGTTGGAGCACCTTGACAGACTTATTTTTTGCTTTTATGGAAACCGAACTTTCTCCTAAAATATAATTTGGTTGTTTGTTTGTTTTTTTGTTTTGTTTTGTTGAAGCAGCACAGTTTGGTTGAGACTGCTGCTGTTTGTCAAGCAGAGCAGGGATGTAATTCAGGAGATTGCCACCAGATGGCAGGCCTGCCTGCTAAATGTTAAGCGTATGTGTGTGCATGTGTGTGCGTGTGTGTGCGTGTGTGTGCGTGTGTGTGCGTGTGTGTGTTTGGGGGGTGGTGGTGGGGTGGAGGGGGTGCAGAGAGCTTGAGGCAACCGATGACAACAGAGACAAGAGCGCCACACTCTGCCCTCAACATGCCTCACTCATCCTCACCCTC
>OMOV01088362.1:0-13117 GCA_900312565.1 Beryx splendens | reverse complement strand
GTGGTGGCACTAATGTTAACCAGCATGTTTACTAAATTGTTTGTGAACTAGTGAGATTAATTGGATTATTAGTAGCTATCTAGCTATGCCAAATAGAAGTAGTATAAGCCTAGCAGATATTGGTTCTTCTGTATAGTAGGCAGGATATTAAATGGAATACCCTAATCACTCGGATATGGGAAAATTGTTTAATGTCTAGGGATTTGTTTGAAAGGAAATGGTAGTGACAGCCTATAAATTGCTTGCCTTGATCAGCTAAGATAGCTCAGCTACTAGGAAAATGGATTATTATTAATAATAATAATAAATTTTATTTGTAATGCACTTTTCATTTTAAACAAATCTCAAAGTGCTACAGAGTAAAATTGGGAGCATATAAAATACACCAAAGGTATAGAACAATAAAACAAAAAAACCACACAGGATGAAGGCCTAAATGAATCAAACAATAACCAATAAGCTGTGTTCATGTTTTGTTTTGTTTTTTGACGGGAAATGCATGAAGGATCATAAGACTGCTATGAACAAAATCTAAGCTAAATCTACAGTTGTTAATATCTATTATTTGTACAATTAGACAATATTGACGTGTATCATATTTTGCGACAAACTTGAAATGTAAATGTGAAAAGATTACTCTAACTGGAGTTAATGGAAGGTGTAACAGCCCATGATGCCGTTGTAATTTATTGTTTGTCTGTTTCATCCACATCCTCCTCTTCCTCAGTTTTAATGCTAGATGAGTGAGGTGGGTGTGGCTTCCCACCAGACCGACCATCCTGACTGACGGATCTCTGGATGACCTTGTCCCCACCCCTGTCCCTGCGCTCACATACACCGTTCCCACAGCAATGTCACATCTGCCCAGCAGCTCAGTCCGCGACCATATGAAATGGGTTTGTTTTAAGAACACCAAAATGGTTACAAATAACATTATTTGCAGTCATGTGTCACTCAGGATGTTGTCGTTGTTGACATAGCTTGTTAAATGCCGTGTGAATGACAAAAATGGCTCATGTGCAGACTACATAAAATTACAGCCTGTTTTTAATGTATGGTATAGGTGGTTTAGTTTTGTCCCTAAATCTGCTGTCTTTTGTTTCCAGGCAGGGCTGCTTGGCTGCGAAGCGGTCCTTTCCAGCATGGCCCTGATGCAGGCCAGCTCCATGGCCGGTCCACCCAAAAAAATGATGGCTCCGCTTGGCCATGGACCACCGCAGAGAGATGGCCCTGACCGTGCGCCCCAGAGCCATATGATCCTCCCATCTGGAATGAGCTGTCCACCCCTGGTTAGGACACACTGGGGAAATGTGGAGTGGAAATGGGGCTATTTTGTTTTGTGTTTTTTAATATCGTGAAGGGTGTAAACCCCCAGCTTTCATAAAACTGAAAACACAGTTGTTTGTGCAAGGAGTTTCCCTTTGAATGGAGACAGAATTTCAAATTATTGTTAAAATTGAATTTTCTAGTTGACACTGTAAAGTAATCAAGTTACGAGCAATGAGTGCAAAGTTTTAACTTTATGCTGCAGTGTATCCAAAAGTTAGAAGGCAGTGATGTTGGCCCACCCCAACTTTACTTACTTTTACCACCTCCACTTTTTGTTTTTGTAGTATTTTACCTGTTGAAAAAGAATGTGAGCTGAAATCATACAAGCTGCAGAGGATATAAAAAGCATTGTCTTGACAGAACCACAGTCACACTGTGCATAAAGACAAATCTAAGCAAGTTCTTTTCTGGGAAGGCTAGTCAATAGATAGAAAAAAAAAAAAAAAGCCTCAATAGTTCCTGTATTAGTAGCTCCACATAAGCCTCTACAAGCTACACGTGTTAACAATTGATCTAAAACCTTGGTCTAATCAAGACATTACTTCATTATATGCCTCAGTGATCAGAACTTCTCCCAATTATTTTTCTCAATCATAATCCCTTCCTGCTATTACTAAAACCATGATGCACAATTTACCATCCAACTGTTCAACACTAGCTGCTTTATCTACTTGTGGGGGAAAACATGCACATAACAGAGGTTCACGTTTGCATTGTTTGTTAAAGTAATGGAAACTTATTTGAAGTAATATAAAGTAAGTTTTGCCATGACATTGTAAAGCACAGTCTTTGAAGATCTTTGTCTTAAGCTTCTATTTTTTTGTGCTCACTAGCTCATCCGGAAGGAAGGTGAATTCCAAGCTCCCCGCCTGCTGGACGAGAAGGAGATGAGGGCCAACGAGGACATGCAGCTGAAAAAAAAGAACAGGAAGTCAGGAACGCCCTGTAAAGTGAGAGAACAAGAAGGAAGGGGAGGGAAGGTCAGTGGCTATGAATGTTAGAGAGGAATGGCCTGTGTGCAAACATGCACAGTAGATATCACAGTAGACATGGTAGAAAATGTGGCATTTGGCCCCTATTTGTGGTTTTGTAGAGCCATTTAACTTTTTAGTGTGCCTGATCTGGGGCTTTCATGTGTGCACATTTTGTTTGTGTGGGGGTGGGGGGAGGAGTTCAGGGAAGATGTGGAGGGGGTGGAGGATCTCTAGAGAGGAAAGAGGGGGAGGGGAATGGAGAGAAGAGGAGCACAATAACTGCAGTTGTGTGCATAACAGGGGGAGCAGTAACAGGAGGGCATTAGGCCACTGGAAGGGCTGGTGGTTTTTGTCTTTTTAAAATGAACGTAGTAGAAAATAAATTTCAGGCCTCGTGCATTCATAACCACTACAGTTTTGGATTTGTTGATGTTTTATATTTGATGTATTTTACAATTGTTATTGTATGTTTCTGTTGGGTTAATGTTATGTATCTGCATGATTACTTTAATGGTTCTGTGTGATCGTCCATTTTCTAGTGAATCAAAAATCCCTCTCATTACTGAATTTTAAGAGGCACAGTAGATTTTCACCAGATCTATTAAACATGGTGTGTGGGTGTTACAGGAGACATAATGACTCCCTCAACAATGTGCCAGAGAGATGAGAAATGCACTGCATCTCAGGTTATATAATTTGTGAATCAGATGCTGAACTGCTATTCTTTGCTGTTCTCCTTAGGGTACAGGTGCAGATGAGAATGGTCCATCATCCAAAGTGCAGAAAAACTTCATCTGCGATCACTGTTACGGCGCATTTAGGAGTGGATACCACCTGAAGAGACATATCCTCATTCATACAGGTATGTGTCGTGCGTGGAACAACCTGCCTTTACAGTATATCCATGAGCATTTGTAATGCCTGATTACATAAAGCAAATTTGTAGGCAGAGGCCCTCAGAGCTTGAGTAAGTTGGACTGAATCTAGGAGTGTGCAGCAACTGTAAGGTTTTGCAATGGCCTGCTTTTAAAGAGCTTGTTTGGTATTAGTTTTTGCCTCACAGCTAATTGGTGGTATCTGTGGGGACCTTTCACTAAAACTGGTGCTCTTCGGTTTAGGGGAGAAGCCGTATGCTTGTGCCATATGTGACATGAGGTTTATTCAGCGTTACCACCTGGAGAGACACAGCCTCATTCACACGGGTATGCGTCCTCTAACCGTACCCATATTACATAAATCAGACTACCTGTGTAGTCTTCCACTTGAATCAATGGACAGCAAAAGATGCTCAGGGTTCATTTTGTCTGTGGACAGTAATTTCCAACAAAGCAAAAAAAACAACAACTATTTACCCCTAAATATAAAGCACAGGATTTCTCTTGTACATATTGGTCCCCCAACACCAGAAGACAAATTAAAGACGGTGATGGTCTATTTGTGAAAGCATCACCGCACAGGCCGCACAAAGCACGTGATTGTTCAATTTTTTGACGTTTGTTTTAATCTTTTTTGCATTTGATTATTGCTTTTTAAATGAAAATCAGTGCATGGACATCAAAGGACTATATTCCAATTATTTACTTAAAATGTAGAATGAGGTCTTACAACTTTTGCACAGTATCAGCATTTGCGTTGTACCCTTTGACACTGCATTCTTTGTTTTTCATTGTTTTAAGAGTATGCACTGTGGGTAAGTCAACTTCCAACCTAATAGTTTGTTTACAAAAGTGACCTATTGCCTCCTGTATTGACAAAATGAAATGCATTAATAGTCAACTAATGTTGACCAAATGAACCCCATTCAGTTGGTGAGGTTTATATGTTACCCTTTTTATATTCCAATATCCCAGTAGCTTGAGTAAGCAGTTGCTCTTCCATGGCAACAATGCATCTGTTCTTTATATCCTCTACTTAGGAAGATTTATCTAGTCAAATGATTTTCGCATATTGTGCAGACTGAATAGCTAATAATGTTATGCTCTGTGTGCATAGGGGTGAAGCCGTACGCTTGTTCCATGTGTGACATGAGGTTTTTCCAGCGTTACCACCTGGAGAGACACAGCCTCACTCATACGGGTATGCGTCCATTTACCGTACCCATTTCAGGTTAAACCAACATTCCCTAGCCAAGTCCAATAGGAAAACCCTTTTAAAATCCAACCTAAACCGTTCATATTTTGGACTAATTGTTGCTGCTTAGGGTCTAACAGAAAGTTTAGACGGTCCAGTAGGATTGCAGTTTGCATATGACAGTCCAAAAGGATTATTCCTGTTAGTTAGGAGTCCTGTTGTGCAGAAATCAACATTTGATGTGGGTCTTGTGTTACTCTTGCCTTAGGAGTTTAATACCTCAGGCCATTGTTCTTCCTTAACATGAAAATAATTTGTGCCTACTTGTGCTGATTCATGTGTCTTATACTTCCATTGTGTTTTCGGTTGTACTTGACACTCCTGAAAACCTTTCATTGTGTCACTTTTTTCTGAAAAATTGCTGTCTTGCTTTATTAAGTAATATGGCCCCCCAGTTTTAGCCTTTCTTTGCCTACTGCAGTCCCTACTACTGCTGAAAGTCGCTGTGTGATATATGGGAACGCCTCATTACACACCTTTGATCTCTAATGGATTGTGACGCAGAGTTTCATAGTACTTTTGCGATGGAGGGGCTGTTCCATCTTTGATTTAAATTATGTTTTAGAGCTTGTGACACACTTTTCTTTTTGGGCATTTGCCTTTATTGGACAGGACAGTAAGACAGGAAAGGTAGGGAGAGCGAGAGGGGATGACATGCGGCAAAGGGCCACGTCGGGTCGTATTCAAACCCGGGCCGACCGCGGGAAGGACTAAGCCTTAGTGGTACGCGCTCTACCAGGTGATCCACCGGGGCGCCCCTGTGACACACAGAACAGAAGTCCTGGCAAACACATGTACTTAACACTGTAATTTAGGTGCTGATTTCAAACAGTAGGGGAGAGTATGAGCAACATTTCCATTCTGAAATGTCTCAGATAAGAAAAGGTGAAAATGTATCAAACGTAGTGTTATTTATGGGGTTTCAGTCCCTATTCAATAGCTCAATATATAAAAGAAGATGCTGAGGAACGGTCTGAGGTATTAACTCCCATCAAGGTATGAATTGCAAAGAACCCACAAGCCAAAATGCTAGTAATGATCTTTTAAATGATTCTAGACTAGGAAGTATTACAGATTGTTTTACATAGAAAAGCCATGCGTGTCGACATGTCTGCTGTATGTGCAAGGCGTGACACATGACAAGGTGTCCATTAAAGTTTTGTAATGGACCTTTGGAGGCAAATAAATACCCGATATTATATTAATATTTTATTGGACCCCTCAAAGTGTATTATCCCGCTTGTACCATTGCTGCTCGCCAACAAAAAAAAATCACAACTATTCAATCATAACTGCTTGAAGAAAAATTTACCCTGGCTGTATTTTCTGCTATTTTTTTAACAAGATTATTTCCATGACAACTCCTTTCCTGGCAATTTCCTAGCAACCTGTGACTGCTGCTTCAGCATGCTAGCAGACCTGGCAGGGCTCGCTGTCAGCCATAAAACACTGGGCATATCAAAACCTGAGTAAATTCTGCATATGCTAACATGAAACAACTTGCTAGCGCAGATATGTAGTAAGTAAGATATTTGTTGAAACAATTTTTCATTCATAGATTTATCTACGGTAGTTGTGGAGCTCAGTAGGAGTTTTGGAGCTAGTGGCATGGTTTCCCTGCCACAGTGTAAGAGAGAAGGGGGCGGGAGGTAACGTTGTGACATGAGGACAAAATAATGCTATGTTTGAGGGAGTCGGTCTTTCAGGATCTTGATTGCTAACTAGGGGATTTTCAAGGGAACTTGAATATCTGGCTGTTTGAAACACACCAGTGCATGGCTTTAATGGAATGCTCAGACCCTGCGATGCATTAAAAATAAATGTATTAAATAAATGTGTTTAAAATAAAATGTCCCCCAGCCAGATCCAGTCAGATTTGAGTAGCTGATTCACCTAGGCCATGGTATAATATGGGAATAGTCCTTTGATGTCCAAGCCTATTTGACATGCAGATTTATTGCTGCACAACTCATGTGTCTAAGATGTGATTGTCTGGCTCTCAGATTTTTTTTATTTTATTTTATTTAGTGAATATGTAGTTGCTCACAGCTCTATAGATGCTACTTGTGTAGGTTTAAGGCGGCGATCAGATTGCAAGCTTTTAAAAGCCGAGGTGGATCATCACCCTGGAGTCCTAGCGAGCAAGTACACTTATAGCTGTTTATGCCACCATTGAAAATTGAGTTAAAGTGTGGTACATTGAAGTTGGACCAAGTTCAACTCAAGATGCCAAACACTCCTCACCACGATGCTCCAAATGCTTGTTTACACTCACCAACAGAAAACAGTGGAGAAGTGTTCGCTAGCGTTTCTGCTTCTGCTTGCCAGTGTGATCGCCATCTAAGCGCTTCTTTGCTGCCTTGCTACTGACCTGTATGTCCTGTTGTAACATGCCTGGCATATATCCTGTTGCCGTTTTTCTTTCATGATGTAGGCCAAATTCTTTGAAGAGCAACGCTCCTCATAACAACCACTTTCAATCATTAGATGTAAAGCAAATCAGCCCCCCACATTAAACTTTGATTAGAAAGTGAAATGTCTGCCAGGTTCTAGTGATTTAATGCCTTGTGAATAATGCTTCCCCCTTGATGCAAAAGGAACCTCCCAGCTAATATGTTGATGCTTTGTGTATGTAGGGGTGAAGCCGTACGCTTGCTCCATGTGTGACATGAGGTTCTTCCAACGTTACCATCTGGCGAGACACAGCCTCACTCATACTGGTATGCGTCTGCTCACCCTAGCTCATTAGACTGTGGTTTTTTAAAGATGCCTTATCTTTTGGAGTGATAGCACACAAATTAGGGTTGGGGTTGTCTAATTGACTAAGAGCTTCAAATATTTACACTTCACACTTCATATTCACAAACTTCATATATCATAGATGCATCCAGGACATCTGTTGGGACTCTTTCCTCATCTGAAACATGCCATTTTCAGTTGTTGATGTGACTACATGCAGACCTGAGCAAAAGTTTATGACGCTGTTACTCTACTTATTGTGCACCATTTTATTGCATGATTAAATGATTTTATTAGATCTGATTCTGGACTGAAGATGAATAAGCTAGATCGACATTCTTTTGACCAACATAATTTGTTCCTCTTGTAGAGATCTAAATTCCGGATATTGGTAACAGCTGGTTTGTTGAAATTCTCTCATCTCTAGATGCACACACCGAGGCGGGGCAAATGTGTGAGAATCGCTTCAAGTCGGAGATAGTTTGAGACACTGCACATGCACAGCAGCAGCTAATATTAAAAAAAAAAAAACACCCGCAAATTAAGGTTTAGATTTAATGCAGAATGTGGTGGCTGAAGGTTTGTGAGTGGGATATCTGAATCTACACCACGTCAGCGTTTCCTTAGCTGAATGCTCTGCTTAGCTGTGTGCAGTTGTTCCTCCGTTGTGCCTAAATTCTGACTGAATCGACCCAATTCCCGGTCGCAGCACCCATAACCATGAGCGTCAAAATAGGCATCTGTTTCTCAGGGTGATATAAATTGATGTCGATGCATCAGAAGAGCTATCTGAAGGGAAGAGTTGATGGTTCTGTGTTGAAACGTATTTGTCATGTTTCTAGCTAATATTTTCATACTTTTATGTGTGTAGGGGTGAAGCCATACGCTTGCTCCATGTGTGACATGAGGTTTTTCCAACGCTACCACTTGGCAAGACACAGCCTGACTCACACGGGTATGGGTTTTGCCCTTCTTTGCTACATTAGAGCCCAAATACCCGGGGCACTGAAGTATAGCAGTTCATCATTTGTAGACTGATAGCACGACAAACTTGAGTCTGGCTTTTAAAACTATTGATAGGCATCAAGCCATGTTTATTGTTTAGGGCATGCAGGGTATCTATTAGTTTTGCCTGAACTTTTTTAAAGTAGTATTTTGGCCAGCATTTCCCTGGGTCGCCTGGATCGCTACTTAAATGCTATGCTTGGAAATTCCATATGTGACTTCAGTGTCTGAGGAAATGTTTCTAGCTTTGCAAGCAGCATGTTTGCATTGACAAAAAGATGTTTTTATTGTTTTCAGCGAGGCCACTTGTTTAAGCATTTCGACATAGATTATGAATGCATTGAGTGTGACATCAGGTTGCTGCCACTGCTTTTGGCATGTCTGGCTACAAATGAATGGGTGTATCCTGTTCAGTTCATCCTGTCCAGTTTTCATAAAGGTTTTTGCTCTGTGTGTGCAGGGGTGAAGCCATATGCTTGCTCCATGTGTGACATGAGATTTTTCCAGAGATACCACCTGGCAAGACACAGTCTCACCCATACGGGTATGAGTCTTACCTTAACCCTCTCGCCTGACAGCACCAGGGCTTCTAGAGATTTGCCCTGGTGCCGAGGCAGTGCCTACCTGTGAGAGTACTTTCACACATAGGAGCATGTCTGTGTTGTAATATTCAGTCCGTGTTTTGGATTATTGAAGATTTGGTGAAATACAATTTAAACACTAGTAGCTTAAACACTCCTGTTTTCTTTTCAGGTATAATCTATTTCATGGCATTTTCTAACTGCTTTTTAGGCTATGACACATTTGTTTGGTCTTTTATGTATGGAGAATAGTTGGTCATGGGGTCTTGTAATTAAGTAAAACTGATCAATGTATGTTAAATGACATATTTTGTGTACATGGTTCATGAGAACAGATTCTAAAGTTTGGTACTGTATGCGTTTAGGGGTGAAGCCATACGCTTGCTCCATGTGTGACATGAGGTTCTTCCAGCGTTACCATTTGGCAAGACACAGCCTCACTCATACTGGTATGCTTGTATTAATTGTTACCCTCTGACTTATGACAGGACAACTTACACTTGATTTTTTTTTAATTGATAAGCCTCTTTATGTCATATACAATACCATAATTATGCCATTGTTGGTAAACTTCCCTTACTAAAATGAAAAAATTATGATAATGGAACTTTAGGCTTTGTTGGAAACTGTCCACTGAAAAATGACTCTGACATCTTTCTGTCAGTTACCTTTTATTGTGAAAAAACTGTAATTGTACTATTGCATGTGTAGTCAAATTCTATTGTTCAGTAACATGTTAGATATTCAGTTAAAGGCACATTACACTTAAAAGTATAAAAAAATTCAGGCATCAATAGTCTTTAAAATGTCATGGGAAAAGATGCTACATTTTCCAGAAAATGATCAGCCCCGACCAAATACAAACACGCACTATAAGAACTGTTGGCCCGACTGAGCGGTTAAGTGGCACATCTTAAAAGTTAAGGCACTTTAAAAAGCTTCAGTATGAAACTGAAATGGAGTTTTCACCCCGATCTATGTGTGTGGTGTGACCAAACAGAATGAAATCTGTCCAAACCTTATACTGTGAGCCCTTCCTTTCATACAACAAGGGGTGCACTTGGAGTGATGAAGTGAAGAGATTGAACCCACTGATAATAGAGCTCTTTTGATGTCTGAAAGTTTCTTAGAATCTGGCTTTTTTGTGTAATGTCCCTCAGTGAATTATAGCTGTAATAAGGCATGCAATTATCAGCTCCTTGAATGCTCTTTTCATCTTGTTCAAGCATTTAATATTAAGTTGAAACGTCGCTAATATTTTTGTGCTTTGTTTAGGGGTGAAGCCGTACGCTTGCACCATGTGTGACATGCGGTTTATACAGCGTTACCAGCTGGAGAGACACAGTCTCACTCATACAGGTATGTCTTCTGGATTCGAACCCCGACCCCTCTCTCTCCCCTCACTCTGATGATGCATGAGCCCCACATGAATTTTTACATGGCTGCATCAAACTCGAGTTTGTATTGCCTTCATTTACTATATTGACTAGTGCTAATATTTTAAATATAGAGCAGCATCTACAAGGAGCTCCATAAGTACTTGAACAGCAACATATTCTGTATGTGAAATGACATATTGACCATGAGGCTAAAAGGCCAGTCTGACCGTCTGTTTCAGGTTGAGGTTTCATTCAGCTATATTTGATAAAACAGTAAATGTTAAGAGTGCTATTTGTAAGCGTTGGAGTGCCAAAAACATCTGGAAAGATTGAAATTCTGTTCATTGGAGTAGTCGTTATTAGTATGTTGTAAAAAAAAAAAAAAGGTTAAAATATGTGATGGCTTCTAGATGTCTGCAAGTCATGAATCGTACCATACTTTACCTTCCATACTTTTATGCATTTGAATGTATCTTTGCGAGGACTCAGCTGTGACTATGCTTGGTAGAAATTCTCCTCTGAGGCAGCATGGAGTACACAATAGGCTATAAATGGTTAATAAGTAAGGAAGGGTCTGAGTTACCGGATCAGTTCTGGACCCTCATGTTCCTCCTCCAGAGCTTCAAGATAGGTAGAATTTTCTTTTGGAGCTCACTTGGAAAAACATAGTTGGGAGAAACGACCTGTAAAGTTATTCCTGGCTTAGTTCGCAAGGCAGAAATGGCAGCCGCATAATGATGAGGCCGGTTGGATTAATCAGACTGTTGTTTAGGCTGTCTGTAATCATTCAGGCAGTCGTGTACTTCATACCGCCTCTGAGTAATTCAGAGTCAAATGCCGTCTACAGCTTGATTCTCATAATTACATGAAATGCATAATGAGTTGGAACAGCATGTGGAGATACGATTCTGAGACTCTGGTGGCGTCTGTGGGTTGCAGACTTATAAAAGCCATTGTACTTTGACGGTCCATCCGCACTTGCATCTCGGTCATCGTGTCATTTCACATTCCAAGTAATGGCAAGGAGATAAATATAAATGGCTGTGTTGCTATCCAAATACTTGTGAGGTTCGCTGTCCATCTTATTTGAGAACAGGTTCTATGGAAGATACTGCTACTTTTTTACTACTTTGTCAGTCTGATTTTCCACTACAATTAATAATCCTGAATGTTTAAAGGTTAGTTTATAGAGCTTTTTCGATTTGTATACCCTGAAAATCCCAGGCTAGTTTTTCTATGGTGGATTTCAGGACAGTGTCGGTTAAATCAAAGAGATGTTTAAGTTAAATACATGAGAATTCCTCTGCAAAGCATTGTCAAGTCTTATGTTTTGTGTATAGATGTTTACCAACTGCCTAAAATTGTCTTATCTCTCGATCAGCGTGACAAAAATTCAAGTTTCCCCTTAACAAATCTATTTTGAGCAGCCATATTTAGTATTTATGTTTGTATGTGAACACAGACTCCCGGTAGCATAGTGTGATAAACGTAATACTATTGTACTTTAGAGCAAGTTGGAATGCGCTCATTAAGGACTTTGATTTGGCTCGATCATTTGTTTGGCAATTTTTACAGGTTTGGTGATGTAAATGATTAGCTACACTTGTTATCTATACAGGGTATCTCCATTATCCCGCAATCTCGCTAATTTGGACATTGGCCTCGGACCTATCCCAATTACAGTTTTACATAAACCAGATGTGAAAATGTAATGTTCCAGTTGGAATGGCAGATATATTTTGAAATATGCTGGAAGGTCCACTGTTGGACAAAGCGCTGATGAGTGCAACCAAGCTTTACTAAGCATATTGGCTTTAGTAAAGTTTAAAATCGATCATTTTTGGCAGTTGAGTTATTTTTTATGCTAAAGTTGGTACTTTGTGTGCATAGGGGTGAAGCCGTACGCTTGCACCATGTGTGACAAGAGGTTTTTTCAGCGCTACCACCTGGCGAGACACAGCCTCACTCATATGGGTATGCGTCTGCCAATCTTACCCAGCCACAAGATTAGGATGCTTCCACATCTGTATGCTTGATCTAGTCTTAAATATCTGTATTCATGTACAAATGATGGATGAGACTTATTTTTAAGTGTAACAGCCATTAGATGACATCATCAGCTCATGTGATGTGTTGTGTAAGTGGATTTAAGAACCCCCTTTTTTAGAATTGTGTAATTTAAGACAAGCATCTTATTCACTGTTGTTCCCCTGTAAGTAATTGTAGGGTCTGACATTGGTTATTAACCACCAATATCAATTTAGCCAAGATTTGTACTCTTTTAACTTTGAAATAGCAATACTGATATTTTTTTTTTCTGTGGCAGAGACACAAAAATAATATTGATGCTCTGGTCGTTTAGGTGTGAAACCTTACGCTTGCACCATGTGTGACATGAGGTTTTTTCAGCGTTACCACCTGGCGAGACACAGCCTCACTCATACGGGTATGGGTCCGTGCACCGTGCCCATGACATTTAGCGTCAGGAATGGATGTGAAGTTTATTTAGTTTACTTTTTGAAAGGAAAAGTCAGTACAAATGTGCGGCTGTAGTGTGATTTCCTAGTCTGTTGATGGTAGCCATTATCAATTCATCAAGGTAATCTCACGCCATTGTCTTTTGGTATTTGGTGTTTGTTGGCAACTAGAACATTGCAAAATGAAGAAACTATATGAGGGAAATATTTGAAAGAATATCTTTATTTTTTGCATGAATTGGCATCTGTGTGGTTAATAACCAATAGCTTAGATATTCATTCCTAAACCAAAGTGAGGCAAAGTAATGTAATATTGCTACTTTGCGTTTAGGTGTGAAACCTTACGCTTGCACCATGTGCGACAAGAGGTTTTTTCAGCGCTACCACCTGGCGAGACACAGCCTCACTCATATGGGTATGCGCCCGCCCACCTTACCTGTCACTCAGATCAGAGAATACTACAGTTACATGAGACACAGCGTCAGCCTTTCTAAGGCAGTTAT
>OMOV01088349.1:8691-25910 GCA_900312565.1 Beryx splendens | reverse complement strand
CTTTTTTTTAACAGGCTGGATGTCCCCCGAAAGACCAGCCCCCCCCCCCCCCCCCCCATCACCCGTACATCCTGCCCCCACATCAATTTGCCTAATACTTTTTGCACTACTTCTTTGTACTACTACAGACATTTTGTAATACTACAGACAGACATCAAGACGAACACCATGTAACTTTACATTAATTCACAGATAAGTAACAACACAGAAAAACAACAAAGGATACATTACAGTACCTTCTGAGCACAGACATGAAGATGCCTAGTTGCCTAGTAGTAATGTGCAGTAATAGCTGCTGGGTGACAAGTAGATATGGTGAATATTAAAATGTCACATCTTGTCTTGTTGCATTATCAATTCAGGCTTTATCAAGTCACAGTCTGCATTATACAGACTCAAATTTTCCATAGATCTTGATCTGTCTTCTTGATCTATCACGTCGTTAAAGTCCGCTGTTCAGTTCCACAGTGAATGCTCAGTACTTCGCCTTTCATCTTTTTTTGACAGCGGTGTTGATCCGTGTGTTTCTTCTCTCCTTACACCAGGCCACAATCGGAATTGACTTCCTGTCGAAAACCATGTACTTGGAAGATCGAACGGTAAGAAGCTGAGTTGCAGCTGCATGATGTGACGGCAAAAATGTAAAAATGTGTGTCGCATAAATGCTCCGAAGTGCCTCCCCACCATCAACAGCTCCTCATCTCAGGTAGAAACCATTAAACACCACGCTGTAGGATCTTTGGTCCCTACAGTCACGCATTTAGATGTTACCCTGACGGTATCGGCGAACAGCATGTCACCTTTCGAGCTTATGATATGTAAATTTATTCAATCAAACCTGTCTGGTATGTCTGTTTATCTAGGGGAATCTTTCATACGGCAGCATGACCTTGGAAGTGTCAGCATGGGGAGTCTGCTCGTATTAATGTCTGTTTTGCGAACCTTGCTGTGTGTGTGTGTGCGCGCTCAACCGTGTGCACACGCTTGTGTATGTCTTTGAGTGGATAAAAGCTGCGTGTGTGTTTATTATATGTGTGCTGTACTGTATGTTTGCGTGTGCGAGGGAGCCAGCTGTGTCCAGGCTCTCTGGAGTAGCTGAATAACCTCAGCCTGCTCAGCCTTGTCTCTCTGAACTCCAGGTGAGGTTGCAGCTCTGGGACACGGCGGGGCAAGAGCGCTTCCGGAGCCTCATTCCCAGTTACATACGGGACTCCACTGTGGCTGTGGTGGTCTATGACATCACAAGTGAGTGTTCCTTATATGTGATTTTTGAATGCAAATTTTTGACTTTCACAGAAGCACACGTCACATCTGCACACATTCCCTCTCCCCCTCTCTCATACAGAGCTGCTATATCGCACCACTTTTTTTAAAATCACACCTGCTGATATTCACCTATTGTCATACTCCGACTTCCTGTTTTGACTAATTAGCCAGCTGTGTTTGTTTATTTGTTCCATTTTCCTTGTGTTACTGTCAATGTAGGTAGCCAGAGATAACGTTCTCACTCTCAAGGGCCTTGGGGCGAAAAACTTCTTCTGTCCCTAATTGTGAATCAGTTTGATATCAGAGTTGCCCCGAGGAGCAAAATCTAAGATGAGATTTCACAAATACCCCTCTCGTTTCTCCTATAGACAAATTAGATCTGCTGAGCCGTGAGATGAGACGTATTGCATTGTCTCCCAACTTCTCAAATTTGGTTAAGAAGGACTGTTCTTACTCTGAGAAAATAGGAGACGTCTAAATTCTGTTTAGATAATATTTCAACTTCTTCTCTGTGTATCCAGGTATGAGGAGAACCACAGCGGTAGTCGTCTTTTGAGAGTCTAATTCAGTTGCTCTGGTTTAGTTTGTTTGATGGTTCTGGTTTCCTTTTCAGCAAGCATTATTCGGTTTGGTTTTTAGAGAATGCAACACCCAGCTACAGCATAAAAGACTTCTGCTCCACAGCCAGCGTGCTGCAATATTCAGAGGTTGTCCTCGTTCAACCATTGTGCTACAGCCATGTAAATCAATCCCTGAGGTTTTATGGAGATTGTTTTTCATTTGTCATGCCAAAAATGTGACATTATTATTTTCTCAAATCCATCAGTGGCTTAAATATAATGGTTTATTAGAGAAAGCACCACGGCACTCTAACGTCATTGCCCTCAGGAGATGAATTTTATGCCAGATTTTATGGCAAAACATGGTTACCGTCCCGCAGAACCATGTTCCATTCCATTTTCACCTTGAAACTGACGTGGGACCTTTCTCATCAAATTCCCAGTCCAAGAATACGATACGACCCTTGGTCTGCATGCCAACAAGCCCGCATGCTCGACGAATGTGGCAAGGTCGAATGGATTTATTAAGACTGTTGCCGTTGTGCACAGCTTGGCCTCTACAGAACACCGTTGTGTTTGTAATTCCAAAATTGCATGAATCTCATAAGTCAGCTATCATCTGGAGATCATGATATTTTATTTTATATATTTATGATTTTTATATGATATTTTAGATGCATGTGATCATACTAGGCCTATATCTTTCTCAAATTAATTGCGGTAACGTCCATTAGTACCACGTTCTGCAGCCTCTCTGGGTTAGTTTCTCTCAGTATGTTTCAGTTTCCCCTCCCAGCTGCTTTCGATGCATATCCCATTGTATGGAAAGGGATGAAGGGGACGGGAGCTCAGACAGTTGGTCCAAATGAAAGCACAAAGCACATCACTCGGGCCACTGTTTGAAAATCCGAATGAAGGGTTTATTGTTTTTCTAAATTCGGGGTATAGGAGGAGCAGGGAGCAGCGTCGGCACAATGACCGTCGCCGCGGTCGTACAAATGGCATCCTTAATTTGATTCGGCTCTGTTTCTGCTCTTTCTCATCAGACGTTAATTCGTTCCAGCAGACGTCGAAGTGGATCGACGACGTGCGAACGGAGAGAGGAAGTGATGTCATCATTATGCTTGTAGGCAATAAAACAGACCTGGCAGATAAGAGGTATGTAGTTACTGCGTCATACCTCTGAACCCCTGCACCTGCATCACCATTTCTCCTTCAGCGAGCGCTTCGTTTCATGTCCCGTATTATTTATGGTGTGCCGGACATTAAGTTGTCATGGTGACGTCTGTCTGTCTGTGTGTAAACTCACTCCCGTGAACGCAATAACTCAAAAACAACACATGATAGAAACTTCATACTTACACCACGGGTTCCCTTCATAGAGTAGATGATCTGAGTGGATTTTACAGGATCTTACTGCAGAATTTTGCATATTAATGAGGACAGCCTTTTCTTGAAACTACTATAGCTCCTTATGCTTTAAGAGTTCATATTAATAGCGCCCATGTGTTACGTGAAGACAAGTATTTTGACATTAAAAAAGTTGCTAATTAATGCATTAACGGGCTACATTGATGACCTCATTAGCATAACAGATTATGTTTAATATTTCATGGTGATTATGGCGGGACATTAGGCAGCTCAAGTGCCTCTTGCTGAGTTTTATATGTGTATAAATGTCCGAGGAGCAGTTTTTGCCAGAAATTATTCAGTGACTTAGTGCCCGGTTACATCTGAGCAATTTTGGAACTGTGCAAAAGTGATTTTTTTCCTTATTCTCCTTTATATATAACTGTGTATCACTATATAACTGGCTACTTAGATGTAGTGAAGAGAAGGTAAGAAAATGCTGATGAGAGGAGAGGATGAATACAGTCGGAGAAAGAAAGGAAACAGACATTGGACTGAGATGGGGATGTTCAGAGAAACGGGGTGAAAAGGAAATGAAGTAGAGAGAGGCAGATAAGAGTGCTATAATATTGGAAAAATGAGAGAAGTGAAGCAGAAAAATAACTGCCTGACGTGGCACCACAGGTATTAATGGTGCATGTATACTAAATCTATGCTTGCACCACCTTCATAGCGCCTTCTTTCAAATTCATGGGATGAGATAGAGTTTGGATAGAAAATAATCCGTGAAATATAAAACCGAACGTGAAAATGGCCACGCTGATGATGATGTTTGAATGTCAGGACGAAAGTGTCTTTGAGGATCCTGCTGTTTGTTCCGTTTTTTTTGGTTTAAGTGTCTCATTCCTCCAGCCCTCTAAGAAGTGCAGAAAATATCACTAAACTACCACAAAGAGCGTCTGTGGCTACACTGAAATTGCACTAAAATCTAGTTTTATGTTTGTGTGTCATGATGCACAATGACTGCTTAGGCACTGTTGAAAGAAAATGGCACACACTGTTGAGAAAGTGTACTGTATTTGAGATCATGACATTTTTCCTGACTCTTTTTACACTATAACTTACTCTTAGGAAGCGATTACCTATTTTCTTTCATCTCTCTTTGTCTTCCTCAAAGTCACCCTCAGCCACAGTGATCAACTCTGCAGTTGCACTAATAATTAATTAGTTAATAGTCATTTATAATAAGGAAGATATATTGGGGGTGTATGCAATCGCCACCGTTCTGAATGCACGTTTTAGTTCTCAATCTGCATAAAGTTTTATATGTCTAGCCCCTGGACGTCCATGCACCTTAATTAATTGCTGCTACGTAACTGTAAGAGCCGCTCGTGAATGCTAATTACTGAGGTCGAGATCCTGACTCGTCTTTACTGCCAAACTAGAGTGAGGATATAAAATGTTCCTTTATTGCTCAATAGAAATATTCTATGCTCACCTGCTCTTGTACTCCATTTCTGTATTAGTGCTGGTCTTCCTCTTGGTCTTCCTTTAGACAGATGTTGTTCTGTTGTTTTGGTGCCTGGGCCAGTTCTGTGCTGGAGATATTTTCTTTAATGAAGCCAGCGCTGAGCCTCAACTCTCTGGTCCGGTTGACTGACCCGAGTGTGACTCTCAGACCTCTGCCCGTTATCCTCTTCACCCCTCTGATCTGCTGCCACACAGGTACATAAGTATTCAGTTGAGTGCATTCTCAAACAGCTTCTCCTCAAAATACAGTGTCTCTCATCCGGTTTGACACGTTTCTCCAAACTGTTTTCATGCAGAATATAAAACTAGATATATCGGTTTGCACACGAAACTCTCCAAACAAAAGTGCGTATTGTCAAAATAGTTCACACAGCTGTCAACAGTCTCTCTCAAAGCCAGCAGTACCTCTAAATATGTGTTTATGGTTTCTTTTGAATCATTATGTTCATCAACGCTTCTGCCTCCTTACCGTATCTCACACAGACGGACATGGAAACATGGTGATGGCACATATGACGTCACCACAAATCTACTACACGTGAGACTGAAACATTGCATATTATAAGTGTTGAGGAACAGACATTTTGCTTACTGTAATGAAAATGTTTCATCAACAATTTACGGAAAAAATTCCATAAAATCAGATTATGGAAAAGGATTGTGGAACATCCTGGTTTATCATTAGCATTCTTGTGTGAATATCGGAAAGTATTATCTTTTATTAGTACATGGCATGTGTGTAGTTTTGATGTCAGTATTTGTTTTTTTATAAAGATGTGATATGAAATGAAAGCCGCACTTCATTTTGCAGTGGAGTTTGGCTGTTTTGCAAAATGATAGCCGTGTTACTGTCTTGAGAGCGCGAAGCTTAGTTTGGAGAAATGAGTTAAATCAATTGAGGAAAAACTGTAAATCTGTCCCTGTGAGTAACCACGCATAAAATCTACACACACCAATTTCATTGTGATTTGTCAACATTATTTCCCTGTACAGTAACAGTAACAGTTACAGCACTGTTAACATGGCGGTGTTGAGGATGTACCTTGTGCTGCAGAACAAATTCCCATTGGTATGCTTGTGTCTTAGACCCATCAAGTAACTGATTGCAGGGAAGACAGGAAACGTGCTGCTGATGGCAGTTTCCTCAATGTTTCTGACTGGATCAGTCAATAAAAGTTCATGGCTGCCATAACAGCAGAAAAAGCTGTGGTATCAGGCTGCATGGGGACTGCAGGGGTAAGACATTCATAAGACTACAAAAATGATATGGTGCATAACCAAGCAAATATATGCCTGTACTTACTTAATGTGCTGATAGTGTAAGGTGTGTAAGACAGACTGAATAAAGTACAGTTTGCTAGTTGGTCAATAGCCTAAAATATCAACCCGTTCTCATTCCCTCGGTGTCAAATTCCGTCGCTTTGTCACGACCCCTTGGCATCACTTTTTAACGCACTGGGTACCCTTTCTCATCGTTTTTCAACGCCACCGGATCTCACCTTTTTCCTCATTTTTCGACTCCACGACACCGTAGCCAACAACGTCTGTTACGGTTAGGGTTAGGCAACAAAAACAACTTGGTTAAGGTTAGAAAAATGGTTTGGGTTAGGGTTAAATAAGAAAAACGTTAAATGTGACTTATGCTTGAAATGTACTTTCAACATGCTGGGAATCGATCCCCGGTCTCTGGCATCCAAGGCAAAAGCTTACGCCCATCCACCACCCCGACCACGACCCTTACCGCTTTATTTCATTGTCACACTCCCGTCGCGCTGATTTCAGAATGGACGGGGGGAGCAGTTGCTCTGAGCGTGTAATAATGACGCGGATGGGTTTACATTGGAGTTACGTGAAAGCCCGGTGCGTCTCATACACACGCTAAAGGACACCTTGTACGTAGGTATCACACGCTAAGGGATTTGACAAAGCGACAGAATCTGACGCCGTGGGAATGAGAACGGGCTCAAAATATAGGATACAGGTTTTGTTCTTTCGAAGTACTTTCTGCTAAATGAGCCTTCATATTAATCCACAGAATCAGGTTGGCCAGGTGAAATTATTTTGAAAATGTCTCCAGATAAAAAGTCAGCTGAAAACTAGTGAGCCTTTTCCCTATGGGCAATCTCTCTATAGTACAGTTCAGTTGTGTTTTAGTCGGTTCTGGAAGTTAAACCGCAGGTAAATGTTCCTTCATAAAGAAATAAAGGTTCACATTGCAATAACATCACCTCAGCAGCCACTCAGCACTATCCTTGCTCTAATTTGCCTCTTAGTAGAAGTAAATCAACCTCTTTTTTTTTTACTTGTATATGAGCGTGACAGGTTTTTGCATGAATCACTGCAAAGAAATCTAAACGGCCTTTTTCTGCTGTTGAAATTACCCCACCGCATTTCTCTACTGCGGCTCCTGTCGCCGTCCGTCTTCACCGGAGGAACATTGTTTGAATCATTCTGAATCATAAAAGAACTCATTTTCCACCTTTTCCTTTTCACCATTTATTCCAAATGAAATTATGGCTAATTATAGTGACACTCCTCAGCACATGTGGTTGGGGAATGCCACTGAGCAGCCATTACAGTTCTACTCACACAAGATGGTGAAAATAATTTTCAGCACCGTCTCGTGTGCCAACGTGCTATTATGTCTGTCTGCTCGATGGCCCCGGTGATGCTTGAGGAGGGAAGTTCAATGGTTGAATGGGACTGAAAACGTTCTATTTATTTGGATTCACTACATGATAGCACAATACACATAAATGAAAGTGACTGAACTACGGGTTCCAGCGTGTGCATTTTATGTCGGCGCCTGTATGCAAATGTACACTAATGTTGTGTTGTGCGATGAAACGACTCGCCACACGGTCTGACTTTAACATGAATAATCTTCCTGACATAAAAAGGCGAGGCGGTGGGTCCTCATGGTAGAAAGCAATCAAACTTCTGAATATGAGTGGATATAACGCTAAAGCAGAGGTTCATATCTGGCCTGGATGCAGTGTGTTTTTCAGTCTCGGTGACAAACAGAATGAGACCTATATTTATAGGTGGCTGCGTGTAGCTGGATCTTGAAAAAAAAAAACATTTCAAAATGAGACGGTGATGGATTTTTCTACCAATATACACCATATATTTCCTCCAATAATACTGACACCTTTCACCCTCCCTTTGGCATGTTTCTGAGGGAGCATAGATTCACGTGTGTGTATTGCATCACTCTGTTATGGTGCAGCAGGATTATTAGGTGTGCGGGAGGAGCTCCGGTATGAGAGCCGGGTGCTCTGTGTGTTCGTTTGAGTGCCCTGCATAACGGAAATACAGTCTGCATTCGTACAGCAGGCAGTACGGTAGAAGCCGAACAAGCATCAGCCAGCTGGAGGCTGGTGTGCTGTACAGCCACATACTGTACTCAGTGGTTGTCTAACTGTAGTGGCTATTGCCTAAGTAATTTGTTCAGCAGTTCTCCTAGTTACAACAACACTGTGCCACCACAGCACTTCAGTGTTAACAGGTGGGGTTTCATTCACTCCAATCATGCATCCCCCCCTCCACCCCTCCTCTTCACCCGAGCACACTGTATATTCCAATAATTGGTCAGGTAAAATATCCTGAAAATGTAAATATCAGCACTTGGTGTCACAGGTCACCACCATGAGCAGGCATCATCTCATTCTCGGCGGGACCTCAGCCAAAAAGGTCGAGAACCGCTGGCCTGCTGAAGTTGATTTTAAATTAAATCAAGTAGATTGAGTGCCTACACTTACACTTGTGCCTGCTGTTTACATAATTGTATAACATGGTCATATTTTGTTCCTCGACATTTTCGTTTTCATAAGAAAATCAGATGTAATCATATATTGAGGTAGCCTATATATGTCTACAAAGGCTACCTCAATCTTATGCCAACTTTGTTTATGACTGAGTTGCTGTTATGATCTGGGATGGTAATGGTACAGCTGCATTAGCTGTATCTACTGCTGAAGAGATAAAAAAGAGCTGATGGGTCAGGTCAGAACTGCTCCGAGCCTCCAAACGCTCTGCTAGTGTGCGTGAATGTTGCTAGGAAGCAGCATATTGTGTATCCATTATACACTTTTCTTGCCAACTGCCTGTCTGATGATGAATAAGCCTCGGTGTTGTTTAAGTTGGAACTCAGAGTCATGCATCCAGAAATAGCCACAGCACTGGTGCAATTCTGTCAGGTGGTGTTATTATGTAAATACATCTCCAGTGCAGTGCTTTTGTTCCTGCTGTGGAAACTTCTCCTATCTCACAAAGCCTGGATTTCTCTTTCTCCTGTACCGTTATGCCAGCCCAGGTCGAGGTGTTTAAAGGAAGGGGGATCAGTTTAAAGTCTAAATGTTTGATGCTTTGGACAACGGGATACCTTGGCGACGTGAACGTGCTGCAACCACGCAGAGAATGAGTTCACAGTAAAGAAGTATTTCTGGGTTAGTAATCGGCTAAGATTTTCTTTGTGTTGAGAGGAACAAAGGAGCCAGAGTGATTACATCGTGGTTTTCCCAAAAGACCGGCGGCGGGGCGATTTAAGACAGTCGTATTAACAGACTGGCTGTCTTTATGGGCTGCAGTCAGCAGGACTGCACTGATCTTGCCGTTCGTTGTAATGGACACCTGACACAATCTCTGTTTCCGGGAAAGCCAAACATCGACTGCCAAATTAATTAAAATGTCTTGCAAATTGGCGGTTATTAATTTCTCACAGCACAATGTAATGAGTCATCTTCACCCATCAGCTAATTAAGTCTGGTGTATCCTTACTAGCCTAAGAGAACAGGAGGCTCAGCTGCAAATAGCGTGGGGTCGGCTGCGATTCTTTGTAGTATCGCTGCACATTCACTTTACCAACTCTCCTGTTTCGGGCAAACGTTCCGATGACTAAATCAACCTGCATGCTGTCGGCACACCAGAATGTAACCTGAACTGCGGGGGTATTGTGCTTCAGTTGTTTGATGATGATTCACTCCTCCGTTCTCTCAGGCAAATCACAATTGAGGAAGGCGAGCAGCGGGCCAAGGAGCTGAGCGTCATGTTCATTGAGACCAGCGCCAAGACGGGTTACAACGTCAAACAGGTGAGCGGCTTCTCTGCGGAGGGAGTTGGCGAGAGGGTGAGCGGGTTACCCGAGACGCAGGATCACAGACCATTCCGTCTCCCGTACTCTGCGCTGCCGACAGACGCAGCCACGGAAACATACCCAGAGATTATGAATGCGGTCATTTGTGATGCCGTCATGGCGTCGTCTGTCTGTGTGTAGACACCTTTGATGTGAACATAATAACTCAAGAACAATACATGATAGAAACCTCATACTTCCACCACTGGTTGCCTCTGTAGAGTAGACGATCTCATTAAGTTTTGGAGAACCTTGCTGCAGGAATTTGCATATTAATGAGGAAAAACTGGATTTCTGGAAACTATTATAACTCCTTAATGCTTTAAGATATGCAGTTCATATTTATACCAACCGTGTTACGCGAGGACAAGTATGTTGACATAAAAATAAGCCAATTATTTCCATTAATTAGCTTAATTCATGACCTCATTAGCATAACTGGTTATGTTTAATATATCGTGGTAATTACAGTGGGACATAAGGCAGCTCAAGTGGATCTTGTTGTACATAGGAAGGAATACCACACACTCGAACATGAAGTAATACCACACACTCAGCGCTACAGTTGTGTTTCAGCGGGCAAGCTGTCTTCATCACTGTCATCTGAATAAAAAACACAAATGGAGCTTTGAGTGTGCAGTATTACTTCGCGTTTAATCCCAGCACCAGTCCAGCAATACAATCACCTCACCATGATTGCGGTGTGCCTTTATTGGTCATTTTTCAACATCTATAAGTTTAATTAGTTACTCTAGTATTTAGAGTTCAGACTGAGAGAGATTTTGGTACAATAAGATGTGTAGCCTGGGTTAACAAAGGTAATCTTTGTCTAAACAGACCTTTGTATGAAAACAACGACTGCCTGTTCACTTCATAATAAGTTGTGAGATGAAGGCAGGCTGCAGGAATAACAGCTGCCAGCAGCAGAGCTATATTGTGTCTGTCAATGAATGGCGCTGCTGGCAGGCCCTTCTCCTCTCACCCTGTAGCGCTGCAAACAGAGGAGCCTATTCTTCACCTTACTTAAGGACCGTGGATACAAATAGGAAAATGCAAGGATGGAACAGAGTGGTGTGAAGCATAAAGGAAAACAAAGGTCTCAGTCTCGCCTCCAAAGGCTCCAGTGTTCCCGCTGTTTGGCTGTGTCATCACCACCACACGCTGAGATGCTGTGCTGCTGAGGGGCAGATTTGAGCTGTTAGGCATGACTTTCGCTGTCATTCATGAGGATTAATGGGTAATATGGCAAACCCATATAACTTATTGACTTGTTTTGTTTCTTGGAGGATTTCTGTTGATACTGTAGCAAACAGGATAAATATTTTACATTAAGGCGTCGCCATAGAAAGAAGTAATAAGATGTTCCAAAAGATGTGTATGCACTTTTGAGGGTTGTGTATCATCTAGTGCCCCAACTACTTTAAATGATGGATCTTTTATATGAACATTCTCAAAAACAGTTGCAGGCAAGGCACTCTTTTCCGCAAACTTGTAGACTTTATCAACAAAATGATATCAAAAAAGTCTGGAACTTGGCTGAGCAGTTATTATCATGAGACGGTTGGCTCAGGGATTACAGATGAGACTGTTGCTGAACGGAAGCTACTGAATTTTCATAGCTAACACTTAACTGATGGTTTCAACCAAAGAAAGAAAATATTAGAGGGCCGCTCCTTATGGCCCTCACAGTTAAAACTGTAGTAGCTAGAGCCAGTGATAGGAAGGGAGCCTCCACAAAGCAGTTTACATAACAGACGCTTATGGGTCATTCAATGTCAACTCAGCCAGAGCTCGGCGGCTCAAACTTTTGATTTTGATCATTTTTCAGCCCAAATATTAAAGCTCGCTGATCATTGTTTACTGAGTTTCCCCCAATTTTGTAGAGTGAGGGTCAAAACGATAATTTTCACCTTTGACTTGGAGCAAGTTTAGGGGTCTAAAAGCGACACAGAGAGAGGTAGCAGCTCCACTGTTTTTCTTGTACAGAGCGACGTGGAGGTAGACCACAAGATTCTGGCAGTTTCAGCACTTTTTGTGATGTTTGCCTATGGCAGCAGCCGAAAAGCAGAAAAAACACATGAGTGAGTGATTTTTCTGAAAGTTTAAATATCAATCACTCCTTTTCCTTCCTGGTTTCAAATAGAAATAGCTCAGTGTCTATGCATTTGCAAGGCCCTGGGTGTTTTTTTCTCTTAGGTAATGAATGACCTGTGAATATAGCTCCAGAATTAAGTAGTCAAATCTGACATGTTTTCAAAGGTCAGAAACCAGCTGTGTGGCACATGATAGGAAGCTAGTGTCCATAAATATTAGGCATTAGCAATATAGGCATTATCTAAGAGAATAAACCACCGAGGCATAGACACCAAGATATCTTTATTTTAAACCAGGAAGTAAAAGGATATTGAGGTATCTTTGATAGATTTGTAGTGATTAACATCGAAACTCTTAAAAAAAAACTTTTAATGTTTCATTTTTCAGCTGCTGCCATAGCCACACGTCACAAAAATCAAGTGCTGAAACTGCCAGAGTCTTGTAGTCTACCTCCAAGTCGCTCTGTAAAATAAAAATAGTGGAGCTGCAACCTTTCTCTGTCGCTTTTAAACGCTTTTAAATCATAGGTGAAAATTATCGTTTTGACCCTCACTCTACAAAATTGGGGGAAACTCAGTAAATAATGATCAGTGAGCTTTAATATTTGGCTTTCTTCATGATTTATGTATATCTTTTGCCAGGAGAACAATTATCAAAATCAAAAGTCAGAGCCGGTGAAGTTTCTGAAATTTGGTTGATTTGACACGGAATGACCCTCACACGCCTGTAACGTTGCTGATATGATGCAATGGACTTGAATGTAATCAGACGGGCAGCAGACGTCAGAATCCCATGCTAACCTTGCTTAACAGCTCTAGCTGCCACCGCTGACCGCTATGGTGGCTGTCTGACGCATGCTAACTTATTGCGCGCCGCAGCACCAATTGTTCCTCAGCGGTGGGGGAAATATTTAGCAGTACCGACGTGTGATTGGTTTCTGATGGATAATGTTGCGCAAAATAGGCGGCCGGCCTTTCCTGTGTCCCGAGGGAAATAGGAAGTGAGACATGCCACTCACAGAAACTTCCTGGAATAACAGATGACAGGTGTAGCAGAATGGAACAGACCGAAGACGTAGATGGAGCCTTGTGATTGATTGACATATAGCTTTCTGACTGGCACTTGTAATCATTACTTCCTCACTCAGAAGTGTGAATTGAGGGTAAAGTCTTTGACCTTCTTTGGAAATCTAGAATATCTTCAGTCTGTCCCATGGCTCCAACGAAAAATTATCATTTAGACTTAACATTTCAAGCAGCCAAATAACTATTTAATGTTGAAGCAGCTTGCCATTTTTGCAGTGTGGTATATTGGCCTAATGTGATGCACCCAGTGGGCTTAACACAAAGCAACTGATGTGATGGAAGGGCTCCGTACTGCGGGCCATCATCCAACACATCTGTGCGAGAAGACGGTTTTTAAGAGTAAGACCACAGTGCATGCTGGGAGCCTCCTGTCTGAGCGAGCTGATTGAGTCTCCGGGTGTGGATAAGGGTATGAGTTTTCAATTTGAAGAGTGTATGCCTGACGCTGCAGAGAAGTCACAGCGTCCTCATTCTCCCTTTCTTTTTTCTTTCCAGCTGTTTCGACGTGTGGCGGCTGCTCTTCCAGGGATGGAGAGCATGCAAGAAACGAGCAAAGAGGGGAGTATCCTTTGACCGACGGACACATTAGCATATTTCCAACATTCCAGTGTGATTGTAAAAACATAGTCCAAAGAATCTTTCTCAATAATATAATACGGAGGGGAAACTATGCTCCTGACCGCACTGCAGTCCTTGTGTGATCAGCTAACTCTCTGCTTTCTTCTAAGGCCTTCCTGGAGTGAACTCTGTGTACTGGTGAAGGATTGAAATAGTTTTCAGCTACTTGTCCCACTGAATGAGCCGAAAACTATACTGGTGTTGGACTGAAATAGTTTTCAGCTACTTGTCCCACTGAATGAGCTTTCGGCACGCCACTCCTGCTGACCGTGTTTCAGCACTGCGGCCGGCCTGACAAGAGCAGGGTGAGGGGGTATAGTTGGCAGGCCACGCAGTTCTGTCTGTGGCCTCGGCTGGCTAATTTAATGCAGTGACAGGAGAGTCGTCCACCTTCAGTCATCAGTCAAGCCGTAGTGGCGTAGCTTTCTCCTAACTGGCACCTCATATCTGCTGCCGCCAATGGAGCATGTCACAGCCTCACCTGTGGAAGCTTTATCGGGGGGGTTGCAGCTTTGGCCTTTTTTTTTTCCTGGTATTCATTCTCATAAAGCAACCGCACAAATGTCTTAATGTATCTCTCCTTTTGCGCAGGCAGCAGTATTCACAATTGCAAAACAGTACAAATTACAATAACTCATAACTCCTGAGAGCATCTTAGATCGTTTTCCTGCGTTCAGCAGTGGGATCTATTTGAATCTGAATTTATTGTTTCCTCTTCCAGACAGAGGAAATGATAACTGGCTGTTAAAGTATGACTGTCACATGGACCCTGTTGGGAATAGGGTGAGGACACACGCACACGCACACGCACACGCGCACACGCACACGCAGACACACACACAATCTAGAATATACTTGCTGTGATAACTATATTCATGTAGGCAGCCTTTCTACAATATGCTTCTGTGGAATATATTCAGTATATTTATTTACAACGCCCTTTATTTGTCAATTTTTTTTTGTAGCTTTGGTGACAAAGCAGATTAATTCAGCAGACTAGATATTTGCAGATATTTTTATTATTGTAATTTTGTGTGAAATAGTCCACCGTTGGATTTTCAGCAGCAGCTAAAGAGAGCTCTCTGGGCTGTCGGGCTCCGTTTGTTGTCTTGCATTGATTTTTATATCTGTAAATGTATCAGGCGCGGGTCGCAATGAGGCGGCTTAACACCTCTCTCAGAACTATGAAGACATGTGGATTATTTTTGTAACTGAGATATGAAAACGATTTTCTTAACTATGCATTGTGTGGAACAAAACACCGTACTCTCTTTCTTTTAACGATTCGGTCAGACTCCTCCAGTCTTCACAAAGCCCCACGTCAGCCACTTTAAAGAGGCATTTCACACATAATACATCGGCACTCCATTTTATCCCAGCATTTGATTGAATTGATTATCAGAAGAGAGATCTTTGCTATGGTTTTTAGCGCATTAGACGTCTGTCTGTGTTTTGATTTGAGCTCCTAGAAATCTGCATTTACCGTAATAAAACGGCTTACTCAGTTATTTTACAAGTAGATTTTGCGACCGTATCCGTTTGTGAGGTTTTACACCATGCCGTTTGGTTTTGTTTCTTCATTTCCAGCATTTTCCTGAGCTGTGTTTTAACACGCCATGGTTATCTAAACGACACTGGACGCCGGACAAATTCACCCTCATTAACTCTCAGACAAAATGAAGACTACTGCTTTATGTTTTAGACACTAAATCAGCTGTGCTTAATTTTGTTACTGATTGCCCCTCTGACAGCACCAGTCTTTCATATTCCCCTCAGCACACAGAGTAGGGTGCCATCACTATGGTAACTGTGGGTGATTTATGAAATTGCCTTTGATTTTAACGTGTGCATATAGCACTGTCATTCCGCCTGATGCTGTCTGACAAGGTATCCTGATCGGTAGCGTGGCGTTCGTCTACCGCAGCTACTTCACCTCTTCAAAGCATAAAGCAGATGTTGACCTTGGCGTATTTTGGGAATGCCTACATCTAGCCTTCCCTGCGCTCTGCTGATTATAGCCCACCAATCATCATTTACTGCGGCTTGTCCAGCCTCTGCTAAGTGCATGGCCTCAATAATAAACTCAATAATCCGACAGCCCTCTGAGCTGTTCAGAGCACCCTTTTGTTTTTATTGCGGTCGGCCAATTTTCCTGGTCGCAATGCAGAACTCGCTCTCAGCCAATTAGCTTTATCTCTCTTCCTGCCTTCTATCCATGTTTTAATGAGGCATAATTGGACATGGGAGTGAGCTGTGTGAGGTAGAGGGAAGGGATGAGGATGTAGTTAAGGTTTATGGCAGATTGTAAGGGTGATGGACGGCAGGTGATGACAGTTCCTCGGGATCGCTGTGCCTCTGCCGACATCGTCACTTAATGGGGCAGCTCCTCTGTTGTTATTGCATTCTGAACAGTTTCGATCGCACTGGGAGAGGGGCGAAGACAAGCTGCTCCAGGCCAGGCTGCACACACATCACTGCACAGCCTGAGACGGCCTGCAGGAAAAAATAGCTGATCATACACCTGCGATTTATATCAAACATGTAGTTTCCTCACTATGGTTTCTCTCTTGTTTATGTTGATGATGAATCCCTCACCCTCACTGATGCAGTTTAGGGTAGAGGTGGGACATTTCATAGATATTTAAACAATATTCGCAGTATGCTCTCTGTTCCCTGTAATTGCCTGTTTCAAATTGGGGATGGGCGGGTCACACTGATTTATGGTGTATGTCAAGGCCTGTGGGGGCCACAGTCTTCTGTTGTTTTTCTGTACAGCAATTTCCTACCTAGTCACTGCATATTATCTCCAGTGCAGTTCTGCAGATAGGGAGAGTAAAGAGGGTGCTAGTCTCAGATCAAGTGGTCATCCATGTTGAGAGAGAATCACCAGACTCATGTTTATTCCTGCTCGGAAAGCAACAGCAGGTAGGGGATAAGGCATGCTACTACTGATTGTGTTTACAAATGAATAAGATCTTTTTTTTCCCCTCCAGGTTTTCTTTGTACAGTAGTCAACAACACATTCATTCTGGAACAAAGCCTGCCTGTCCCATCTAGAGCATTCGCAGGGCAAGACTATGCAGCCCAGATTTTGTCTGTGATTTGAGCGTGCTGTGTGCAGTACTGACGTTGGGTCAAATGATTTCTGGGTGTTGGAAGTTCAAATTTAGGAACTACTGCGGCACGCCCCTACAATATGAAAAGAATGTAATTTTCCCCAAACACTGGCGGCACAGAGTAAGGTGATTAATCTCATTGTCCAGAGGGTCGGTCCCATACACATGCAGCGATCAGAAATTTGTAGCACTGAGGCTGCTCATTTGGTTTGGTAATGTTGGAGATCGGGCCTCCAGGTTCCCCCTCCTATGGGAATGCTCAACCATATGTAGCATTTAAAGACCGCCCTTCAAATGACACCCACAAGGCATGCAAGCACAAAGGAGGAAAAACCTGCACAGAATATGTACACACACACACACACACACACACACACCACTCAACTGCAGCATTTGACAGTTTGCACCAGCCCCAGTGCCAGAAGAACCCCATTGTAGGACGGGCATTTACAAACCACCGGGGCGC
>OMOV01088347.1:0-22258 GCA_900312565.1 Beryx splendens | reverse complement strand
TGTAGTCATTTATTTGTCAGTCCCCCCCCCCCATAAAGAAAAGCCTGTATGCAGGCCAAAAAAGTAACAACAATCACGTCTGTGAGAAGTTTATGTTCAAAATGGCCCCAGATAATTTTTCTTCATTCACCTGTAAACACTCTTATGACGGGGAGCTTACTCACTCTGCGCTGGGAGCGTTACACTTCGATTGATACTTGCTCTGACTTCATTTCCAAAGTTTTCTGTTTGGGTTTTTTTCTTCATTTTCAGATAAGTATCCAGGCAATTTAATCAAAGGCACAATCTGAATGAGTCACAGCAAGTATAGTGATAAAATCTGTTTGACTACAATCATATTTCATCGCTGCTTCTTTGTCTTTTATTGCTACGACCTCAAATGCTTTGTGATTAATTCCCCCTGTTGGATTGTTACTTTCTGGCCAATCTCCAAAAGCAGAATTAATCATGACTTTCACTTCAAAAAGGTGATTATCTCTCGCTCTAATCCTAACCTCACTCAAGATCCAGCGCCTAACCCTTACTGCAAATACAGCGATACAGAAATAAATATTTGTGATCATTGGTTTTCAAAGATGTATTTTATTTTCCTAGCCCTGCTGTTGAGCGTCTGCATGGTACAAGTATTATCAGCAGTGTGATCCATAATGCCGCTGTTCAACTCTCCTGTCTCCTGCCCATATTTCCTTTTTATCAGAGCCACACATCATGAACCGAGCTCTTAGGTTTATGGGCTGTTTAACTGCCCCAGTATTAGATCTTATTAGATTCATCTATCATTATAGGTTGGGCTAAGGCTGCATCCCGGGATCATTGCATCTGTGATCTTTGTTACTTTGTCAGCCATAGTTGCCGCCGTACTGATCATCAGAAAATACTGCTTCCCAGTCAAGTAAGATAATTTTATTAATGAGCTTTTAACACAATTATTTCAAAGTGTTCGCGCAGTAGATGCACATTACCCCAGTCTGTCACGTGACTTTATTCCAGTGAGGCCACATACAGATACTCGTTGCTGAGGCGGCTGGAGGATCAGGGCTCGGCAGTGACAGAGGAAGACAATGACAGGGGGCCCGGCACAGTGGGAGAGGAGTCAGATGAGGTCAGTGCACAGAGCCTCTCCTGACTGTAGCTCTCACTCCAGTCCATCCCACAATCTGTTTTACATTCAGCAACAGCAACTGAGAACATTTTACTCTATACCTGTCTGCAGGGAGAAGCTGGTGTAGCTGTATCTTTGTTGATCACATCACTTACTGTAACTTATCTTTCCTTCTGACAGGATCTTTTGGAATAAATCTCCGACTGGGCTGCTGCTCTTGGATCACCTGGAAAGGAGGTTATTGCTCGTGAATTGTGTGGTTTGTGTTTCTGGATTTGCATTTGTCATCCAAATTGAGTTTTAGTCAGTGTGCTGTCTCTTTGTTTGATGTGAACTGTTGCAGTTTAGCTTGATCTGTGTTATCCCTGAAATTGGTGGGTTACATAATGTGTTGTGGGACCCGTATTCATTAAAGCCCCTGTCCAAGGTTCACTCGGCCATTTACCCTTATAGATATATAGATAGGATATACATAGTTTTTGTAAATTTCATAACTCATGACATATTACAGATCTGCTGTTACCAACTTTATACGGCCTGAAAGTGCAGGTTAAACTCATGTTTAGCTGCCCCATGCTTTCAGTTCGTGTATCAAAAGCTGTCAATCAATATGAGACTGAGAATATATCTTGAATCCAATAAAAAGAGAACAAATCAAAACCTGTAGAGCTTGCCAGTAGTGAAGCGACAGTGATTTAACAGAGCAGACCCAAACTACAAATATAGATTGAGGCTTTAGCTTAAAAGATGCGACTGGTATATTTTTTTGGGTCATCGTCCCCCAGACAATCAAAACATGATGAAAGTATGGGCAAAACAAATAAGCCTGTAGCAACTAATAACTGCCAGATAATATAACTTTTTAAAATGTGGATAAATGTCCCTTTAAAGCGGTCGGAAATGTAACAAAACCTGATATTGTAATATTCTGTCCCAGATAATTATGTGAGATGGCAGTTATTGCATTATAAAGGATGCAGCATTTTCAAATGACAATATCAGTCTATAGATGTTATTACGTTATCTGGCACTCTTACATTAATAGGTTTCTTTACATTCCCGGCCCATTTAGAGGGACATTTTAGTTAGAACATTATCTGACAGCTATTACATTATCAGTTGCCGCAAACCATCACATGGTTATTTGACTTTTTAGATGTGTCAAACATCCTAATTGACTTTCAGTTAAAAATAGACCCACTTGGTTTGCAACTGGCTGCCAGTTAGCCCCTTCCCTTTGAAATGTATTTTGCGTTTCATGCTAACATTAACCCACTTAACATAAATTTGCTGTGGAGTTGAATGTCCACAAACGTCCTAATGGGCCCCTAGACGGAGTGATGTTACAGCAGCCTCATTCTATTTTTGACAGCTGCATCATGCACCACAGAAGAAGATAGCCCCCGGTCAGGAACAGCGAAACACCACCTGCTTGGGAGTAATGAGTGAACATCAGTATGTGAACATCAGTGTTACATGATGCCAGTGTTGGGCAATCATTAATGAGAATTCATTATTCCGCTGTGGTTTATATCAAATTACTGAATGTATGATCAAGAAAAATTAGCAGTGGAATCAGTCTGTTGTCATCAGTTCCTTCTCGGTTTAATTATCTTGAATTGAATTAACAGTTGGGTTTGCATTGCCACTGTTAATGATCTTGACTACTGTGTATTGTTTTATATTATGGTGTACATTTAAGTAATATTCATGTTGGTGGTTAAATAGTATTCATCCAGCTGGATTGGCTGGCTGGAGTGTGAGCCACCTGCTCTGAGTGTCCGAACACTGATGACCTTTGTCATTTGCTCTTTCTCTCTCCTGGTTTGTTTGTTGTTACAAAAATGAAACACTCATGGCTGGATTGATTTTATTTGAATAAATATCAGTGGATATTTAAGTTAAGTTTGTTTATTTATCTCGCCCTTTATCACAAGCATGTCTCAGAGGACTTTACAGACAATGAGTCTAACTAGATCTAACTAAACACAATCAGGGAACAAAACTGAACAAAGTTATATAGGACAGGCATAGTGAAAAACACAAGGTAGGCAAGAGAAGATTTTAGCAAGACAAACAGTCTAGCTGTTCTACAGCCTAACCTACCCGGCACCCCAGCCTTAGACCCTAATGCACACAGGGAAAAACTCCCCAGATAAACCTTAGTAGGAAAACCTGGAGGAAACCTTGGGCGAGCTGAGGCCCCCCCCCAAATGACGAGAGAGCAGAGAGAGACAAAAGGAAAGCGAGGCGGCATGCGGTGATGAGAAGGGGCCGAGGTCCGCGCCGAAAATTCAGAGACAAATACATAATGTGATCCAGTCCTGTGATGCCCTGTCTGTTCCCTCTGGATCTGTATCTACAGTGCACAAAGACCCTCTGCTGGTCCTCTCAAGTACTGCACCATGTTATAAACTCCTTCCTCATGAGTTAATATGCCATGAACATCTGCTGCCTCAATGCAAAACCCTTGATAAGTCACAGTCTTGTGAATTCCCCAACATAGTACAGAACACACAACAGTATTTTAATACACAGGCCTGTCAGAGAGTCAGGGGGCACAGTGACTATACTAAACTGCTAATCCTAATATATTGATAAATGAATATATTTATGTAAGTGAAAGCAAAGACTGCATTCCTGCAGTTTCTGCAGGACCGTCTCCATGTTCCTTCAGCCCAGGATTCCCTCAACTCTATGTTTCCTCAGCCCTATTCACTCAAAATGTATTAATGTATTAATCACATTTTTCTCCAGTTGAAAATGGTTGGGTGGGGTGCCCCGGTAGCTCACCGAGTAGAGCGCGTACCATTTAAGGCTCAGTCCTTCCCGCAGCGACCCGGGTTCGAATCTGGTCCACGGTCATTTGCTGCATGTCCTCCCCTCTCTCTCTCCCATACCTTCTTGTCTCTCTCTCACTGTTACTATCAATTAAGCATTAAAAATGCCTAAAAAAGAAAATGGTTGGGTGTCATGCTGTTTTCGGGGGCTAACTGCCAACTGTAGGGTTTCACCAAGTAGGCATTGTAAAAATGACCCATAATACAGTGAAGTAGCAGCAAATATCCACCCTGACACCCCTTTTCTGATCCCATCTGACCTCTTTTCCCGTTCCGATCCCTGGGTTTAGATATGCACACATTTCTCATGATACAGCAACACTCATCTAAGTCCACTAACTTAAATATTCAACAAACTTTCAGATACTTTTTTAAAAATTCTGTTATGTTCATTACTCGAGGAAATTCTGAGAATGTTCTAGGTGGCCCTCGTTAGTGAGGCTGTGAGGCTACATGCCTGTTGTGACTTGAGATTTTCATCAGCGTTCACTTGATCAGATTCAAGGGCTTTTCAATAAATTTCTTGGTCTTTTTTGGGGGGTGAAATTCGAAGGCTCAGCATTGATCTGTTTGGGGGTAAGACATGACATTGGACTGAGATAGATATCAGAGGCATTTCACATGTTTTAATTGCTCATATTAAAGCTGCTGCTGTAGCTTATTCAGTGTCCATCATAACAGTCATCTCCTCAGGATGTGAGGTGCTCATTCTAGGATGAAGAGGTCCGCACAGTACCTTCAGGGCCATCCGTTCATTTTTCAAAAACTTTTAAAGCCTTATTTTGTTTTTCTCAAATCTCCAAATATTCAAGGATTTTCAAGGCCTGCGGGAACCCTGTTCCATGGATGATTGCATTTTACGTCCTTCACCAGCTGCTCACCTGTTTCCTGATGAATAAAACTCAACTTATTTTATTAACACAAAGGGTGTTTAGGTATGAGACTTACTTTATTAATGCTAGACCTGAGTATGATCTGGCCACAATAACTCTGTAATAATATGTAATAATGCGGCACAACAACACTGACACTTTACGTCACTTTGTACTACAGTGTTATGTTCTGATGCTTTTTTATTTCTTTCCTCCTAACTTGTGCTTTTCTATTTTTAATTGTTTCTTATTTTATTTTATTTCTCTTTGTGAATATATGTTACTATTCTTTTCATTGTTACCATTCTTTTTACACTGAGAGGACCCAGCAGCATACTGTTTACCCTGTGTATGCTGTGTATATGACAAATTGATTGAACTTGAACTTGAGCCATAGTTTATTAGCCCCTGTAGTGAAGCTTTGTTTTTCCTTGCAGCCCTCTAGGCAGCTCGGAGCGCAGGGCCCACTGCAGAGCGGCACCTCGGAGCTGATCCAGATTCAGTGTCTTGTTCAAGGACACTTCAGCAGGGCGGATGTTAGCTGACACAGGGGCTTGAACTTTAATCCTCCGCTTCAAGGACGGGCTCCCCACTCACTACGCCGCCCACCCTGCTGACAAACATCACGGATGACTCAGTCATATGCAGCAGTATTCCCTTTTAATGTCTAAACTTAATTCTTTACATCTAGACAAAATCATCCTAGCCCACAAACTGGCCTGTAAATTTCCCTGCCATTGTCTTTTTGTCCTACCATTTTCCTCCTTGTTGAGTTTTGGGTAACTCTTAAGCTTAGGGGACACATATCAACTATTAATAAGTTGCTTATTAGCATGCCTATTAGTGTATTGGATCATTATTAGTCATTACAGTTTATAGTTATAGCAGTCAGCAAGGAAGTTGTCTCAGTTTGCGTCGCTCAGTATGGGGCTTATGAGGTGCTAGTATCACATATTGAAAGACATTATTAAATTATTGAAGGAAAACCCATAGTTAATATTTAATATGTGTTCCCTATTCTAAAGTGTTAACTGAGTTTTGTTGCCATTTAGTTTCTCATCAGATTCAGTTGTGTTTTTGTTTGTCATTTTGATTTTGGAGGTTTTTTTTTAATGATTAATGTGCATAAGCTCCTTTGAGGGTTTTTTCTTGCACAATCTGTAGCATTTTCTCTGCACATCATATGGGATTTATTAAAATTTACATACAAATAGAAAACACAGATAAATAATGCTCGTATAATCCCCTTTTCATTTATTCATCCTGTTTGAAATATGAGGCTCATATTGTAGTCTCCCCCCTCTGCGCCCTTACCGCTACAACAGCAGGGTTTAGATGCTTGTTTGCACACCAGAGGCTGAGCAAATTCTATTTAAACTGCATTGTTCAGTCCAAACCGTATCCGTTACAGTGGTCAACACCTTCCTATGCGTGACATTGTGAAGGGGAGAAACCTGATCATCTAGTTCATGGTGGGTGTGTAAATAATGCTACATCCTGGTTTCCATTTAGCACAAGGAGGAGTGCTGGCTTATCTTTTAAGGATCCCACAGAGCATGATCACAGGAATTATGAGGGAATCTGTTAGTCGATGAAATGGCACCAAACGTCTGCTGTGTCTACAGTATTATGCATTGACAGGGAATACTTCAAGTACATTTCAAGTATTTCAACTCTTATTTTTTGGGGGGAGAAGTCTGAGTTCTCTGGTTGCAGACATGAGACGGCGAGGTGAGATTATGCTTTGTATATCAAACAGGTCATTTGGATTGTGTGGACTTTAAAATTAACATGTTTTCTCTGTTGTGGTTGATAGATGTTTTGTACCTTGTTCCTGTAATTGTTGTCCTCCTGGTAATGTGGGGAATCTCCATCAGTCCTTCCAAAATACATGAGATACATCAGAGAGCAAGACATATTATTGGTGAGATTGTTTCTTGAACTACCTCTTTTCCTTCATTAATTTATTTATTTGCCTCTTCCTGATAATATTGCCACCCTTCTTTCATTTTAGGAATGCCAAATCCAATAGCAGTCAAGACAAGTGAGTGGAAAATCTTAACAGAATTGCACAAGTTAATTAGTTTCTTGCAAGATATTAGACATTTTGAAGTTATGTTTTGATTAAAATGATGATAGTCTGTCATCTTTAAGTCATTTTTCTAAGTCCACACACACCACATTCACTGTACATACTGCCATCTACAGTCCTCCTGTGAGACTTATTTTACTGTGATTTCAGAACTACCATCTCACTGTATTCTGCATTTTCAGCCACACCTAAAACCGTGGCGAAATGCAACCTCTCCAGGCCCTGTCCGCAGGACCACTTTGCTTTCCACATCAGAAGTGGAGCGGCTGATGTTGTCGGGCCAGAGATCTGCTTTGATGGTAAAATGTATGTATTGATGAGCATTTGTGATACAGTGTAGTTGCTGAAGGCATTATCGGCTGTGAAGATACAGGAATATAACCTTGATTGCTATCTCAACAGCATCATGAGCAATGTGTTGAATAATGTGGGATCAGGACTGAACATGGTGCTGCTGGATGGTGAGTAAAATGCTTTCTGATATCTCGCCAATACACTGGGAAACACATATCTGGCAAAGCATATACTGTGTGGTTATACAATGAAATATGAAACACATTGAATTGGCTTTAAATCATCGTTGCAAGAGACTTAATAGTTTTATTTTTCTTTATCTCAGGTGAAAATGGAGTGATTGACAAGTCTGGCTATCTTAATATGAAAGATGGAAGTAAGAATCACTGTCAGCTTTTTCTTTTTTTTCTAACTCAAAGTTTATATATAGTCGTTAAGTGATGATAATTTTTGTTCTATTCTTTTGCAAAAGACCCAGAGGACATCCTGGCATATCTGAAGGCAATTAAACCTGGGATGATTGTTTTGGTGGCGTCATTTGATGATGTGACTAAAAAGTAAGTCCCTACCTCAGTGATTCAGCAGCTAAAACTATTTCACATCACACTATGAGGCCCCTAACCCGAATCCTTCACTGCGTCTCAGAATGACAGATGAAATGAGGGAGATATTTGTCGGAATGGGAAGCACCTTGATCAAGTCTGTAAAGTACAGAGACAACTGGGTGTTTGCTGGAGGAGCTTGGACGGGGAAGGAAAGCCCCTTTGAAAAGGTTAGTCATCCTGTTCGCCGCTATCATGTTCACTCTATTTGGGTCAGGCTCAGAGCAGCTATTCTGAAACATGTTAAAGCGTGATAAGCTGGAGCTGCAAACCAATATCCTATTCCTTGTTCACCTGTCAGCGAGCTGCTAATGATGAAAAAAACAACATTTATGGAGCATGGCCAGAGACGGTGGAGGTGAGCGGCTGTTTTCCCAGGAAATCCTAACTGATGGACATACGTGTGCTGTAAAGGACATTCATGATGACCTGGAGAATATAAGTGACACTTCTTTTTTTTGTTTTTTTTTGTTTTGTGAGCGGCCTGTTTGGGCCTCTAAAAATGGTGACAGTCATTGTGTTTTATATAATCTGTGTGATGTGTTAATATATTAAACAATGCGAAACAAAAAATATTGCGGCTGGTGCATTTAAATGAAGGTAATTGTATAGGCTTGCTGTTGACTGAGATGCTACACAGCAACTTGGTCTAAAAGGTTTTCAACTACTTATGACAGGTGTGTGTAATATTTGACACACTGACAGTGGTGTGTGTGGGTACATGCGGGTTCCAGCAGATCTGTCGCAGTCGATCAAGGATGGAGACCCAGTGTGAGCAGAAGCCTAACCTGCTGTCTGCATGCCAGCCTACTGTCCCATTGGGCTCAATTAGCCTCATTTCTCCTGAGGGGGGACCTTTTATCCTATTGTCACTCAGCTGGCCAGGTTGTAATGTTTTTCTTATGATCTTCACACTCTTTTCTCTCTTTCTCCATCCGACTCTCACTCTCTTTTCTACTCTTCACCCTCTTAACCCGAGCACTGTTCTCTCCCTTCCCCTTTTCTTCTCACATCACTTTGCCTTTACCCTCCTCCTTCACCTCGCTCTCACCGTACACCAAGGATTCTTTCAGCTCTTTTGGCCTGTTGTTGAGGGTTTGTCTTGCAGTTGGTTGCTGCTTTCCAAGATCCGAATGCCATGTGCTAGAGCAGGGGAGCGTCATCACTGGTTCAAGGCAGCACAGACCGCTGTCTGGCATTCTTGGCTGAGACAGAGACAGAGAGTAACCTCCAAACTGTTGAAACTCCATACACTCCCAGTCCAGGAGGTTTCTGTGTGGAAACGGATCTAGACTCAGGCTGAGGAGGACATGGGAGTCACCCATGGAAAGAAGGTAAGATTGTTGTTGTTGCTGTTTTCTTCTTCATTTACTTTGGCCATTTCCTGTGAGACATGCCCGTCTGTATGAACCATCAAGTCACACTTCATGCTGGCCTCATTTTTTGGGATATATCATGTGCTTGACAAAGTTTAAAAAGTGATGATAATGAATAAGCAATATCATAGTACATCTTTAATCAGGATCTCTTCTTTTTGGGTTATTTGTCAGTAGCTGATATATTATTTGTGCTAATTTGATCATACTGAAGCTTTTATTTTACCTCAGTAGCTCTGTTTCCTTTACTGTTTCTTTACTTTTCTTAGTTTTTTCCCAAAGACAGTGAATGTTGTAACCGCACGCAAGTCTTTACCCATGAAAAAGCCTATGGAGAGCGTGCCCCAGAGAGTGTTTATCCTGTCATGTCCTATTAATTCCTCTCCACACAATATCCACTCTGTGAGATTAGCTAATCAGCAGGAATCTCACCTCATTATCCAAAGAGCAGCCGGCAGAGTTGTCATCAAAATGGTTCATCTACATTACACTCTCCCCTCAGTCTGACATGTTCAGCGAAGCCTTAGTTAAACATAATTTTATTTGAATATTGGATTTTTTTTTTGTAGAGATAAACTTGCATTACTATCATAAAGAGTCAGTATAGAATCTCTAAGCTTCACTACAGTACTATAGAACTGTTCAAATGCACATGCAGAACAAATTAACACTCTTACTATGATATTTTTTGAATAGATGCTCAGATATGCTGCTGTTTTCTTATACTTTTGTGTCATGATTGGACACTGATTCTGCGTCAGGCTTGAAATGTTCCTCGCTTAGGTTTTTTATCAGTTCAGTCTGAATTCAGCAAAGGAATAATTCCAGTCAGGACTATTCACTCTTCACAAATTCCACCAAATTAGTTATTCAGCAGGAACCAAACAGTGTTTTTTTTTTGTTTTTGTCATTAATGAGGTGGCAGCCCTCCACTTCACAGTGTGGGCACTCGCTTCACTGGAGATATGGAACTAGAGCTGACCCTTCATTTGTCTCTCAGCATCATAATACAGCTTTGTGTTGCTGCAGCACTCACTGTCGTTTGCACAAAACTGCACTGTTGACTGGAGGCTTCTGTAAAAGTTTTTGGAGTGCAATCATGTCACATGCCATTTTGTTTTATTTAATTCACCAAACATCCATATAAATATTGTTGTTGTGATGTATTTATATCTCACACATTGTAATAGTTTGAGCAAGCACTTTCTTGGGGGTCGGTTACTGGTGCCTGTGAGGTAAGAACTGTATTCTGTTTCTCATGCCATTGTCTTTTGCTGACAGAGAGATCACAATCTCCAGCATTTTCAACCCGAAAGTAGGACACACCTGAATGGGCCAGGTGAGAAATGTAGTAAAATCCAATTTGATATGATTTATCATTTTGTGAGTAAATAAAGTGAATAAACTTTTCTCTCCCTATATTATTATCTTCCATTTAATCTCAACAATTTCAGAATACAAAAATCATATGATATATTGTATGATAGCAGATCTGATATGATGGATGTTGTAAGATATAAATATCCGTATTGTCATTTGTGCGATTATAACATATGTTCCTGTCGTTCTCTGTGAACTTTATAAATAAAGTTTATGAAGGGCTATGGGAGGATCTGTGCAGCAGATAGAGGGTGACAGAGACAGCTGTTAATGTGGGACAGGGAAGTAGGCAGTACCTGTGTTTAGTTTTGTATCTAATGTGTGTGCCTTGCCATTAAACAAAGCTCTACACTCTCTCTGATGGTCAGGTGTCAGTATTATGGAGATATTTTGTTGTTGTTGTGTTTTTCCCTCAGTACCAGTGCACATCATGCAGACACACCAGGATGGACAGGAAGACGGAGAGGACCTGGACCTATGCCCAGAGCTGCAGGCTCTTCCGTCACAACTACAGAGTGAAGAGGAGAGCAGTGATCTCATCAGGCCCCAAAAACTCCTTAATCCTTTAATAGCCTCCAAGAGCCACCAGGAGCTCCACAAGGAACTGCGGATGACCCATAAGAGGTTGGACAGTTACAGTCAGATTTGAATCTGTGATGGAAAGAGTAAATAATGTCCTGTTCAAGTAGAAATAGTGTGACTTTGCTGGTATTTTACTTAAGTGAGTAAAAGCTGTGCATCTATGTAAGTAAGAGTAAAAAGTAGCTCATTTAAAGTGTACTCAGAGTAAAAGTTACTGTTACTTTTTAGAAAAGAGAAGATTTTTAGATGTGATATTTTCCATGCATTTCTAAAAGGACGAAAGCACAGATTTCAAACTAGATTCTCTTTAACTGGATAAATATACAATTACAAAATAAAGTGCACAAACAAGGTGAAGCCAGATTACTCTTCTTTTCTTTGCTGACTGAACGTTCACAGCGAATGCCTCCGTAGTCGGCCATTTTACATCGATCCAGTTTTTGATGTTTATGGAAAGCCACAAAATTTGTACTCAGCAATGGATGTAGTGAAGTACAATCTTTCAGTAAAAATGTACTTAAGTAAAAGTAATATTACTGCCTTATTCAAAAAGTACATTTACGTACAGTACACAGACAGACACACACTTACACCACAATTCAGTTGTTGAATTAAATGTTGTTGAACCTTTTGGTTTTTCTGTTAGGGGAGTGAGCCGAGAAGGGAAGACTGAACTCCAGCGTGCTCTGGAGAAGAGGAAATGGGAACAGAGGATGAAAGTGAGGAGGGATCAGGAAGAGGCAAAGAGGAACAGATCACCACTTCATGAAGAACTGCTGAAGCGCCATCAGAGGCTGGACAAGGTATGCGACTGTTTCTTTGTTTTATGTACACCAACACAGCATAAGGATATCCTCATTCTGGTTTTTAAATGCAAATATTATCCCAGTGTAATTGCATTGGAAAAGTTCATATTGGTTGGTTTCAGACAGTTTCTGGGCTGGTTCAGCACTACTTATGTACCCACAGGCATACAAAACCAAACATTTGGGACAGCTTTAGAGCTATTTAGATTTTATGAACCTCTAAAATAATTTACCTTCAGTATCGCCTCATTTTAGTTGTTTTAACATTGTGTAAGCAGAAGAGGTGATAGACTCTAATAGAATAATTTGTAGTGGGTGGGAGACCCATTCAGAAACAACACCCCATCCCAGGTCTGTTTCAGTCAAGAAGCACAACAGTCAGTGTGGATCAAATTGGCATTTACAGGGAGCTTTTATTGGTCATTCTACATCATTGAATTAAAACCTGGAAGGGAAGAAAGCAGACAGACAGTGGCACCACGGCGAGGGAAACCACCAATAGGAACTAATCAATTTAATGGGGACTATCAAAAGGAAATCAAAATAACCCACTAATCTCCAACATAAACACCCACTCAGCTAAACGTGCAACAAAACAAAAGTATCCATACCAAATGATACCACTGCAATCCACACACCAGCTGCAGTGTCAGAAAGGGCCTTCTGGAGGCGGGACATAAAAGTTAATTTCAAGAATCTACTGGGTCTGAAACGGTGATCAGTAAATGCTAAATAGAAATTCCCTTTCCTGGAAACGGAAAAGAGCAGCATTTAAGTCTATGATGGCATCACACACACAAAATATTACTCCTGTGTTGCCTCACAATGTATAGTTTGGTATCTAGGGTCCTACCTTGGGTACCCATACCTCAGACGCTGTGGGTACAAATACTCAGTGTCCTACAACTGACCCATGCACTTCTATATACACACAAGGCATTGGTTTCAATAAAATCAGTCTCTAGATCAAATAAAATCATGTGAGGCCTGGCTGCTTTTACAGAGATAGCACCCTCACCGTATTTGTGTCTCACGCAGCCTCTAGGTCAGTTTTTATTTGTTTTTACTAGTTTGAATGCTACACCTAAAGACTGAAATAATTTTTTACACTTTTAATAGAGTACAACATGTGGTGACATCACCAGTATACTTGGCATTGTAAGCACAGTTTTTGATTATTATTGTTTATTGATGACGGAGGTTGTCAGTTCATTCTCTAATGGGGGGGAAATGTTGACGAAGGCTAAGAGCTAAAACGTGTTTGTTTGCTGCTGTGCATTTAATACGTATTTAAACATATTTTGTGATTGTAGACGTTCGTCTTTTTTTATTCATCACGTCTAAGAGTCTGCACCCAGTTTGGATTCAACTGTTTTTGAGTTGAGTGGGCCAGCTTTTTGTTATGTTATCAACTTTTCCCCCAAATCTACTACCATTTGGCAATCTCTGCCCGCCCGAACTTTGCATCCTGTATAGGAGTAGCCTGATCATGAGGGAGAGAAACGGTGTTCACCTACCCATTGACTGAGATTTTGGGGAGATGGTAGCACATTATAGTGCTACCAAAGTTTAGAGAACATCATGGGCCTCTAAACATTCCCGGTTCATCCACTGACCTTGCTTTGCCTGAGAGACGGCCTTAACACACCTTTCTGCTTCCTCCTGCTGATGTATTTGCTCCAGGGACATCTCTCTTTTACCCAATAATGTTGCCCTAAGCCTGGCGCTCTGCCCTGTCCTTGTTGTACCTGCCCTACAATATATCTCATTGCACTGACTGTACCAGTTGAACTACTTCTCGCTTTATTTTCACCAAGCTGATACAGTGGGCACTTACTCCTGTTACATCTTTCTACTATCAGTGTCATCTCCAGTCTTACCTTTGCACATTTTAATTCCTCTGTCAAAAAGCTACGCTGCTATGACACCGTGGTTCTCCAAGCCATTTCCTAACACAAGCTAACTAGCCTCTCTAGCTTCTTTACCTTTGATACAAGTATCTTGTATATTGTCTGGGGCCACATTAGCGCAGGCAACAGACCAAATTGCAGGCACCAAAGCTTAAAAAGTAAAAAGATGGAGTAGGTCGAGCCAGGGTGAAGCCCAGAGCTGCAGCAAGTAGTCATTGCCAAGAACAGGATTATGAAGACACATATGCACATTTTCCACAAATATCTTTCTAGTGGCACAGTTATTGAAGAAATCACAATAGTGGGAGACATTATAAGAAATGAAATGAGCTATTCTGGTGACAACTTGTAACTTGCAACTTTCTTGTAGAAAACAAATGTATTGACTTTATATTTGTGCACAGAAGATGGTCCTTGGTCCCACTGAGACAGACTTGTATTGAGGTTTCATGTTGTTCTGCAGTCAGGCAGCAGAGGGCAACACAGAAACGGTCTCTTCTAGGATTTCCACACCCAGACCAGTTTTGGCCTCTTGGCTCCACCAAAGCCATTGATATGTCAGATAATAGTTGAACTTTTGGGGGTTGGTCAATGGCTTTTATATTTTTTAAAGCAAGTGTCTACATTTAAAAAAAAAAGGTTTTTAGAACCATGGACTGTGTGGTTCTTTCAAATCGTTCATATGTAGTGAACTGGATCTACCCAGACATCAATAATGCATCTTGTGAAAACTGTGCTTGTGGCTACTCGCTACTTAAGTGAATGTGTATTCATTCATTTATCCCCAGGTGGAGAGAGAAAAAGGGCAACAGCAAGAGGAGCCAGAGTTCCTCCGAGTCAAAGAGAGGCTGAGGAGAACCACAACGCTGGATGCAGGAGAAAACGAGGTCTAGCAGTTATGATACATGACTGCAGGTGTATGTTGGACAGTCGGCACAATGGATTGCTGGGAGTGAGTGATTGGGTTGAGGGATGCAGATTGCACTCGGTGGTTGACTCTGAGTTATAGGGTCCAGTGTTAAAAATGTGCATCAGTGAGGGGGATGCTATGCTTTAATAGGCACTAGAGCGCTGAGGGTTAGAAGCAGTTATGCAATGGTGCAGAGATGAAAAGGAATCAGTGATTCCATGTATATAAAATGTTCACATCTACACGGCTGAATTAGTCTGCTCTATCCTTATAGCACAGTAGACAGTAGTTGGGTGATACAGCAGCTGAAAATCTTAAGTGCAATACAGCTGTTCAGTATGGTTTCTTACAGCACTTATTGCACTTGTTCACAGTAATGAAAATATGTACATGCTAATATGTGCTGACGGTTTGTACTATTATTTTTTAACATGTCTGTTGTCTGTCTGCAATATCTCTCTCTCCATAACACTTGATACGCTATCACTGTTGATAATAATGGACTCATTTATACGTTACTATCAATATAGTGAAAAGAGTGCAGAGATAGAGAGTTTTCTTGACAATATCACAATGAATTTTACTCCATTTTAGCTTCTCTGTATAGATCACTGTTTTATTTCCCCTCTAGATGGTACACTCTGTCTTTTCAACCTACAGTAAGATATTGCACACATTACTTTCTATGCAAACACCTAAAGTAATTGGAGTAATTTAGGTCAGTGTTGTGATGCTGGAAAGTCTGGAATGTGTGGTCGGGTTGAACTTATTGACATTCGAATCCAAGGATGAGATATACATTTGTTTGAGGAAATGTGTGGGCTATGTGTATTGAGTAAATAAGCTAGTGGTGGGCACTGATGTCTGGCAAGGTTACTGATATCACCATCTCATCACATCTCATTTTGAGATAACTATTTGTGTCCCATTTACTCTTTTACATAATATAAAAGGATGTGTAACAACATGAAATGGACAAGTTGGAAGTGAATGTTTGCTGACTGGTAAAATTTAATTTATTTGCACAGTGATAAAGCACAGAGAGAAAGTGAAAAGCGGAGTGAACATTTGATGATGAAAAACACTGAAAGAAAAGATGCAACCAGTTTGTGCAGGGGGAAAAAAAACAAAAAAAAAACAAAGCACTTATGAAAACATCTCACCCTCAAAACAAACAAAATAGAGCAACAAATGAAAAATAAAGCAGCAACAACAGCCACAAAAAACAATCTATTCTAACAGAGGTACCAAGAAAATCACACCAGCATGTACAATAAAAGAAATGTCTCATGCCCAACAGCTTGGAAGTGGATTTAAGAGATGAGGATACGATTTACACTGGAAGAGCTTGAACAAAGTGAATGCAAAATGTCAATCAGTATCTAGATATCTTGTCAAAATCCAGAAAATGATAATCATCGGTATTGTAGCAGAAAAGTGGAACTGATATTGATCTGGAAAGGTTCATAAGCACAGAATCACCTATACTGTTGTCAAACATTAAGTGTAACACGTATCTTTTATACAGTGGTCTTGCACGATAAGCCAACATCAAAATCAATCAAAAAGGAACTGTCAGTAATCAGTAACTGATTACTTTCAAACTTCAGTAATCTGTAACTGATTGTCCTTTATAGGTAATTTATAATCTGCATCTGGACACAACACAATGCTTTCTATGTAGCTTACTTCCTAAAGGGAAGTGCAGTGTAATGACAGAACACACAATGCATAGACAAGGAAGTTTTATTTCATTTCCTGCAATCGTATCTCTGTGGGTACAAATCATTGTATTTTCTTACATGTTGATCAATAACCCTTGATGCATTGCATCCATACATTTGTAGCTCAAAACAGCTTTTACAAAAAAGGATATACAATATATACTTATATTTATATAATTATATATATAATATACATGTGTTTCTTTATGCATTTAGATGTGTTTGTAATGGGTAAAATAAGCTCCTTAAAAAAAACACAACCAAGTGGAAACAAATCCAAGGTAAGGTTTCAACATAAGGTCATTACCAAAAAGTCATCAACATTGGCTATCTTACAGTTAACATGAAGCCCTTCACACACAGTTTGCATATTTTCCACAATTACAGTCATGTAAATCCAGAGTGATTGCCTTCTTTTACTGTACTATGGACCCTTATGTATCAACGACAGTTCAAGGTAATTGGTTTAATGCGGACAACATAATTCAGTTATTCAAATTCAACAAAGCATTATGGGTTAGTTGGCTGTCTCCACAGGTCTCATGATACAGTATTGCATCAACCATTCAGCATCCCCTTAACATCATAATGGGGTGGTATGAGTGACATCAGGGTGAAAGTAGTTTTTTAGCCAGTGGTCACAGGGAAGAATGGCCATCCTTCATCTGAGTTCACATATTCATAAGACTGCATGACTGAATCTACTGTACAACACCCACAACTATCCCCCACTTTACTGCGTGGCTGTAGCACTGCAGTACATCTGGTGTGCCCTGTAATGTGCCTACTCAAACCTATTAAGACCTAGACAGGTGATGTTTCGAGCACAACGGTCTTCGTTAGATCTTGTGTGTATTGTGTGTGGTAAGACTGGGAAATGTGTGTTTTCACTCTGCTCACGTACTCACAACTGTGACAACAAGAAAGAGTGTCTGGGTATCAGATAAAGGTGAACGGTTTGAGAGAGGCTATGGAAGCAATGTAAAAGCAAATAAACAGACTGAAAAAAATATCAAAGTTCTAAATTAACATAGCGCAGGAGAAATGTCACTCAGGTAGAGACTTTGACCATATAGTCAATGCAAAGGTTAAGGTACAGTCCAGACTGTGCTGTGTTGCACTTCGTCAACAACATTACTTCTGGTGTTACTCACTTCACATTATATAGCTCAAAATTACAGTATTACATCATTTTCAATACAACATAGTAATAATAATCATGTGTGTTTATACTAATTGATCATCATTCATGTAAACATATTTAACCAGGTCATGCAAACAGTAGACCAAAACTTCTTCCACTAGAGGTGCACAGCACAGAGCAGGCGGAGCCGTCAGACTGAGATCCCTCCTACTCCGCATGAGACGGCCTGGGCCAGACTGTGTGACTGACAGCAGGGTATATTTAGAGGGTTGTCAGGAAAACAGAGCAGGGAGGATGAGCGTAACATGAGTATTATGTGCAGGTCACCCTGCCACGCGTAATAGATGCTCAACATAATCGCACCGTCTAAATGTGCCTCAGCTCTCATCGTCATGAGAGCCCAGGGAGGAGCGTCAGACTCCTCTGATCTAATGGACCTATGGGGATCTCAGTTTGAGCCTCTGATAACAGAACAGCCATAAGAAGGGGGGGAAAAAAGGTCTCCTTTTGATATTCATATATTTCACTGTTTTCCCCAACAGAAGCATGCAGACACTTCAGGTCAGAACCGCTCTTCACAAACCCAGTCTGAGCCAGAATATACAGTAGAGTCCATAATCCCCATAATTATTTCCAACTCTCAAGCATCCCCTTTCCAATAGGGTTTAAACAAAAGGAGTAAAAACTTATAAATGACAGAAACACTTAATAATGACAACAAAAGAGGAAAAAAACAACAATGATCAAAACAGAATAAAAGGGCATGTGGCAGTGGCAGTGAAGAAGACACAGTTTAGGACTAAGTCTATTCAACTAAACATCTACTGGTCAGTGATGGGTTCTTCTATATAGGAAGACTGAGTCAGATGGATGGGCAAGGCATATAAAGACATGCAGGAGTAGCTTTCTGCCTCTTAGACGGCATCTCTCTGGCTAAAATATGTTCGCCTCTCTTTCTGCCCTGTCTGGCCGGATTTTGAAGAAAGCTGCCAGTAATGTGGACTATGTGGGTCAGATGGATATGGATACACAGTAACACGATGATTTAGAGGTAGATGTGACAGATAGGTGAGAACAGAAATAATGAAGAACACTGCCTGGAGGCCACTGCCTCATCCTTGATACAGATGGGCTTAGTTCCTTCCTGAGGTTGTATCCAGAACCACTTCTTGTCACGTATACACTATCCTGTGACCAGTATTTCTTTGCAAAGCCTGACAGTCTGCCATAGCTGCATTAAAGAAAACAACTAGTTAGGGAGCTTAGAGGGTTGAATTCAAGTTAACCATGTTGACTGGCCTCTTTTTTCACTCACTTGGAGCAACCCATGATTTTGTTCTGCAACAAAGCTAAAATGTGTGTGTGTATATCTTCAGTCAGGAGGTGGTTTTGGACAAGACTTACAGTATGTTTCTCTACACTGTAACAGTGACCTGCTTGCTGTGAGCGTTCTCTGGTGGACACTGCCTAATACTACTCTGCATTCCTGGCCAGACTGGGCGGGCGGGCTCTGGACGCTCCAGGGATACATGTCACCGTGGCAACGGGAGGTTGTGCTCAGACGCGGCTGGCTGGCCTGCAGCAATAGGTGCAGCTTCTCAGACTGTCCCGATCCGTGCTGCCCTCGGTGCTTCCACGACGGCCATCCTCATAGTGGGACACTGGAGAGGAGAGCAGACCAGGGAGCATGATAGCCATAGGTTCAACACAGACTCAAAGAGGAAGCGGGAGAAGAGAGTGTTTTGTTTTTCATTCCACTGTGTGCTGCAAACTTACAACTCTCCTCCTCCCCATTCCCCACGTCATCCTCCTCCTCCTCTTCCTCTTCCTCCGGGAGCAGGTGTCCATGGCAGGGACTGGTGGGAGTAATCTGGCTGGGGCCCTCGAGACTGGTGCCCAGTTGCAACCTCCGCATGTGGCGCACCACCGCTGTGGCATTAAACGCTTGCTGTGTGGAGGGACAGAACGAGAGGGGAAGGGACGACAGGATCAAGAACATGGAGTCTGTGAGCTTCTGAGCGAGAAAAACAGTGAAGGCGTACTAAATTCCCTGTAACTCTTGCCAATCTTAACACTGCTCTTACAGCAGATTGCTCTATGATTCAGTCGAGGCACTGACCTTCCATTTACTTTTAGCAAAGTTCTTCTTGATTTGAGCACTGACAGATTCATGGATGTTCTTATCCAGAGCCGTGTCTCCACAGATCCTGCAAAGCCCCAGAGAATCAGAGAATTTAGAGGCTGCTGCATGCACCAGAGCACATTAAAAGGGACAAGTTGTGAATGTTTGAGTGAATTTTGGAACATAATGAGGACATGGAATCTGATTTAATTACCATGGGTGCTGGAGGGCCTGCTCACACGTGTATCTCTTCAAAGGGTCTTTCTCCATCAGGTGACAGATAAAGTCTTTGGCTACAAACAAATTAAGTTCACTTTATAATAAGCCGCTCACTGATTATTTATTACATTTACTCTTTAATCAAACACACGGAGCTAGGTGTGTGCATCAAAGCTTAGGTCTGCTGTAGATATTTTAGGAATCGGTCATACCTGAATCTGAGATGTCGTCCCAGTATGGAGAGTCAAATTCATACTCTGCTTTCAGAATCTGCTCAAATAACTTGGCATCATTTTCATCGTAAAATGGAGGATATCCACATAACCTGAAGGAGTGATATTGGAACACATTGAAAAATACGAAACCATCACTTCACCTACTTCTCTGGGATGAATAAACTCAGACTTACAGAATATAAGAAATTACTCCTATGGACCAGCAATCCACTGCTTTGCTGTACGGCTTCTGAGCCAGAACCTCAGGGGCTGCAAATCACACACAGCACACATTCACAAAGAGAGGAAAGCGTGAGAGAGTAGCAGTGATGGCGTGTTCAAGTAATCTTGACCTTTCAGTAATACCATGTGCTCAGCTAGGTTACATTATACACAAGTAGAGAGTACTTCTGAAGCACTAGCAGTTGACTCAACAGTGGACAAGAGAGCCTCTCACAACACAGTGAAAATAGAGGGGTATTAGCTGAAACTGGAAGTACTGAGCTTAAATGACAGAGTGCACATGAGAGGAGGTGAAGAGTGTCAGGCCGACCAGGAAAACGCCTCACCCACATATCCAGGAGTACCGCAGGCTGTCGACATCACGCTGCCTGTTCCCTCAATCTTCGACAAGCCAAAGTCACTGATCATGATTTTGGAGTCTTCATCCATGCTGTAATACAACAAGTTCTCTGGCTACAAGGACATGAAGGATGGTGAAAGAGGAGGGTTTGCAAATGAAAGGGTGATCGGGTAAAAAGAGATGTTTGTGGATAAGTAAAAGAAGACAATTTCTCCAGTGGTAATTGCGCGAGCCAGATTAAGCAGGTGTGTTTCTGCCTTCCCTGCGCCACTATACCTTCAAGTCTCTGTGGACGATTCCCATATCATGGAGGTATTTGACTGCGTCCAAGATCTGGTGGATGAGCTGGCTAGCATCTCTCTCTGTGTAGAAGCCTTTCTCCACAATCCTGTCAAACAGTTCGCCTCCAGATACCCTGCCAGTCACAAATCAAGACAGTTACTATAGCACTGTAACTTCAGTATTTGAATATTTGCCTTATTATATGAAGAACCAGTATGAGAATAAAGAGAACTCACAGCTGCATGACAAGATATAAGTGGGATGTACTCTCAAAGATGTCTTCCAGCGAGACGATGTTGGTGTGCTTGATTCTGAAGAAGATGAATCGACATAAAACATTGGACTATTGTATAGCACTGGTACATGTGCCACATTTGTCTAATGCTTAATGCTGTCATTTGGTCACCAGATGGCATTCTTGCTGCAGAGTTCAGATTTGGAGTGGCCTGTTCTTTCTTTGTGGAAATCCCCACAGCACACTGGGATCAAACCACCACGATCTGATACTCAAAAGTTTGCCCTATTCTTCTAAAATCCAAAATAACAAAGGCTCTCAGATCAAACACGGCAAAGCTTTAGATGGATAACTAGCTTTGCGGAGAGTGGTGATGACTGGCTATATACAGTAGAGGCCAAATTCTGGATCAAGAACTGTGCAGATTAGGACGGCTTGACAGAATGACTGCAATAAATGCAAAAAAAAAAGGCATTCTCACACACAAAACAAGATTCGGATTGGTTATTGTTGTGATCCAGCCAACACACAGCCAGGCTTCCCTCTTGGCTCTTGAGAGTATATCGACACCCAATGACAACACAGAGTGTCTCTCAAATTCTGGGTCTAATATGACTTTTAAGAGTATGACTGTGTCTCACCCTCTGTTTTTTATTTTTTATTTCTTGTCCACCCCTAATCTCTCCCACTCTCTTCATTACTTCCTTATGTATTTAACGGTCCTTTTCAGTGTCACTCATCTGCTCATGGCTCCACTCATCCCATCCTTACATATCATTCTCATTTTCTCCCCCCCCCATCTTCTCTCTTTCTCCCCCCCCCACCCCACCCTGTATGTCTCTTTCTCTTTCTTCAATACACTGCTGCAGGGAACTCCACACCATCTCCACCTCTGTGTGCTGTTGCCCTGGCAACAGGGACACTAAAAATAGGTCTATCTTCTTTACTCCTGACATTTCCGGTGCACA
>OMOV01088345.1:0-11199 GCA_900312565.1 Beryx splendens | reverse complement strand
ATGATATGTGTGTATGTGTGTGTGTGTGTGCGTGTGTGTGTCCGACAGAAAGAATGTGACAAAGGGCGAGTGAGTGTATGAGTGTGTCTACAGTGTTTGGACATCTGTGTATGTGTTTGTGTACATGTGAGTGTGAGTGTGTGTGTTCTGCTGCTTCACACCAGGGTGCCTGGGTCTGCGCTGGGTTCCTTTGGGGTCACCTCTTGCATCTGTGGATGCGGAGGCTCCTGATAGAGAGAGAACTCCATTGACCTGTTGGGGAGACGAGGCGAATCAATACCGCACTCCGCAAACCACAGGCGTGTAGTGAAGGGTACAACAAGGATTATAAGAAAACTTCATCATATAAATAAATGGTATGAATCAAGGTCAGACAAGCACAGGGCCTCGGGCAAAAATGTGTTTGAAAATGCATGAAATGCCTGTGGATTATAAATGAGTGGGAAAAATGCACCCAATGATGTAAAGCACCCTTATTGCATTTCACCCTGTTCACATTTCATTTGTTGAGTTGTCAGTCTCATGTGTCAATCTGACTACTGTCCCTTGTGGGCCACCGTAGGTGATTCACACAGGGGATTCTTTGTAGTGCGCTTTGGGTGAGAAAAAGGTAGCAGTTTTTGATCAGAAAACGGCAGAGTACGCAGCCTGAAGGCAAAAAAAAAAAAAGCCGCACAAACCACTGCAGCAACAAAAAATAAAACCACCAATACTGTAAAAAACAAAAAAACTTGATGAGTGGGAGATAGTGGAAGGTACAAATTGAGTGTTTACTTGCCAATATGCAATGCAAATATATCATTTCATGGTGAATAAAATTGCCTCAAGACCAAAAAGCCTCTAGAAAACCAGATGAAGGGGCAAAAATGTCCTCTGAAAAAAGTGACTTTCTCACCCTGGAATGAATTATAGTAAGTAAGTTATTATAATAGGGTGTTTCGATCTTTTGGTTTGTTTCTATTGGTAGCTGTTCATTCATGATTATCAACTACTATAGTTCACCTATCTCTTTACCACTACACTGGAGGCAAGCAGGGGTAAAAGCACCATAGCGACTAAATGAGAGAACTACTGACCTTCCATGCAGTGGGTGACCGTGGAAGCTGGCTGACTGGGGTATCTGAGCCCTGTGGAGGTTGGCCGGTTCACCTTGAACAGACTGGGCCTGGTGGACCAGCGGGTGGGGGTGTGAGAGGCGAGAGATGCCCGCTTCATGGCCCTTTGAGGCAGCAGGCGGGTACCCCAGGGCGTTCCTCAGGTACCAGTCCCTCAGGCCCTCCAGTGCCAGGGCTTTGTGCAGGCTACGCGTCGAGTCTTCCGGGGTGGGGAGAGAGAACTGCGGGGGCCTGCGACTGAAGTTGGGGCCGGACAGCTCGGTTTGGTAGGGGTGCAGGTTGGGAATGGAGGACGTGGTGGTGCCCGAGGTGGGATGAGGGGACTCGTACGCTGACAGCAGGATGGCGTCCTGCTGCAAGGGAATGAAGGGCCCGCAAGATTTGGTTCTGGTGACTTTGACCCTGCGCGGCTCGGCCTGGGACCCTCTGATCACCATGGGGCTGTAGGGAGGCGCGGCACTGGGGAGGTGCACCTGGGAGTGGGAGAAGCCATTGGCATGAGGAGGCACTGCCGCGGTGGAGGAGCGAGGAGAGGAGGCGTCCTGCCAGATCCTGCCTGTGGACTGGTACAGGTGGTGCTGCACTTGCATCCTCTGCTGCTTTCCCCAGATGTAGTCCATCAACAGCTCATTGTAGCCTCCGCCTGCCCCCCTGCCACCCATTGACAGACGCATTTTGGCCTGTTCCACTGAGCCGTCCATGTGTCTCTCGGGGCTCCCCAGGTGAATGTGTCGCAGCTTGCCGTCGGTCAGTGTCTCTGAGCTCTTGTAGGGCCCTCCTCTGGGGGGCATCCCGTTTCGAGGCGCAGGATCCTCAGGGAGGCTGGACCGATCCAGCAGGGCCTCGGAGCTGTTGCTGCGCCGGGCGCGGGAGCTGTAAGGGCAACCTCGGCGGTCGGAGGAAGAGCCCTCCTGGGCCAGCGGGATCATATGTGGGACATCCAGGCTGCCGGACCACTGCTTCAATGCGTTGCCCCCCGACACGTCCGATCTGGGGCGGAGAGAGAGCACAAGAAGAGCTATCATTGGAGAGGAATCAGAGGAACCATCGATGAAGAAGAGCGAACACAGTTTTAATCAAAACCGTGTAACTGCATTTCACAGAAAATCACTTAGAGAGGACACTATTTTTATGCCTAAAAGACGACATGATGAGCCAAAGCACTAGCTGGTAGATAATATGACACTAATCTGGGCTATAACCCCAAATCTCTGCCTGTATACAACTAAATCATTTAACCACTCTCCCAACCTCCCAGTCATCGCAGTGGGTGAGAGCTGGAGCTGTAGATGTGCCGCATTAGGCGGAGGCAGCAGAGTAGAGATTACCTGACATGAACGCTGATGGGGGCAGTTCGGGCCAGCAGAGGAGTAGCTGGCACACTTCTACCTTCAACGTTTGATGCGCTCCTCGGTAGAGAGTGACTTGGGCTGTGCAAAATGACACGAGAGGACACGGCTGTATTTAACATTTATCACCCATACACGCACACACACACAAATACACTCACACACAAATCTAATTGACAGCACAGCCTGCGGGATAGGGCCACTTTGGGGACAGTACCTAACAGAGCTGGTGACAGAGTTGCGGCGTGTCCTCATCTCGTAGTAAATCTCTACTGGAGACAGTTTCCGGCTGAGCCTGTGGTCGGGGCTGCCCACAGTGAGCCGGGGCTGGGACAGAGAGCGCTGGTCAGCGGCCACACTGGGAGACGACTCTTCTGGGACAGTAAAAAACAAAGGCATAATATTTTAATGCGGCTCACTCATGGCTGGCACACAGAATTAAGCAATCGCTTTCATTTCAGAAGATAACAAGGCAGCTGTGCCACTCTGTGTTTAAAACAGAAATGTGATCCTTATTCCGTATCTTAACCTCACAACTGCAAATTAAATGGAGTCTGCCAGCCAGTAAGTGTGAATGATGTATTATTAATGTGAAAAGCAAAGTGTTGGCAAATATGAAGCCATTTCAACTGACTATTTTAGAATGATGCTGTCTTTGGAGTTAAACCCAATATTAAACCCAATTGGCAGACAGGTTATGCAACACCGGTTGATATTTGCATAGGCTTGACTCACCATTGTCATGTGATGTTGAATCTGACATGGAGCTAGTACTTTCTGACATGACAGTGTCCTCTGGAAGACAACAAACACGAGCCATTTAGGTCACAGACGATGCAGCGTGACCTGAATCTTTGCTAAAACTATTTCTTGAACAGTGTCAATCATATCCATAATTAGACACGGTTGTCAAATAGTTATTCTAGATTTGACAAATGTCCCATGTGTGGCTGTATGTTGTTCACAGTTCTACCTGTGTGGCAGCCCCGATGGACTGTCCTCTTGCTGTTTGGGACATTCCGGTCTGATTCCGAGTGTCTGTACAAAGCACCGGTGAAGAGGGCTTTCATCTGCTTTCTCTGGGCAGCCTCATCCTGCATGGGACAGCCAGCCCTGTTATACTACGGCACACAGAAATACTGCTGCTGTGTAAACACTATTGTTATTCAAGGTGTTGACTTACCTCTGCCTTGGTGTTGGGCGCCAGGCCAGCCCTGCGCTGCACCAGTGGGGGTTTCTCGCCCGTCTCCAGGGGGAAAGCATGTGGCAACTTCCCAGTCAGCTCCTGCAGAGGACATTCATTAGCTTCCAATGACTAAAAACCCTTCACCCTCTCACTGGCCTGTGAGGTCCAAAATGTTGTATAAAATGATAATACCATTTAACATGTCCCAATACGACCATCCTTTAAATGCTTGATTGCACTGGAATAGATGTGCCAGAACTAACGTCACTATCATAATTTAACTCCAAAGCAGAAACTGTGCTGGCACAGGGTGACTTTGCCGATGGGTGGTGCATCAAAACCTCCAAATTAGCTTCATTATACAGTATGGAGAGCATCTGAAGGCAAGAATAGTGCATGCAGAGTGAGAGTCGCATTACATCCAGCTGAAAACAGAGCAATGTGTTAAACAGCTGTCAATGAAAAGCTGAGGCAGCTGTGACTTCACTATGAACTGCTGGCACATCCTCTGGAGCAATCAAGCAAACATTAATATGCAGCCCAATTTAATTCACTGATGTATTTCTGAAAACATAACTGCTTTTCAACAAGTTGCCAGATTATTTTTTTTTCTTCTGAGCATCCAAGCTCAGCATATCAGATTTACTGATTCATATTTTTTTTCAGAGAACATTAGAAACGTGCTGCAATGAAAGCAATCTCTTTGGTAAAAACACCATGCAAATGTACAAATCAACAAACTGCATACGTCTGAGGTGTATGGAGCGATAGCCCTGCTCCCGGAGCCATATGGGGTTCAAAAGGGCCAAGAAAGCTACTGACCGCCTCCTGCAGACAGACTTGTTTGAGCTCTCCGACTCGACTGTTGAGGAGAGCCTCCAGGGCCTGCTTCCTCTCCTGCAGCGCTGCAACACGCTCCGCCTGCAGCTTGCTGTCCTGGCAGCCTTGAAGATCTGCACAGCAGAGCACAAACAGAAAGCATCTCCAGAAAATATTTGGCATAAAAATGTGTGGCTGGGCATTTGTAGCCCAAATCGTTGGACTGCAGATTTGTGGGGGACTCAAACGCAGACATGTAAATACTGAAAATTATATTTTCTCATTCGATGAAAAAATAGGCATTCTTTTGGTAATATTTTTTTTGTTTTTCCTGGTTTTTAATTAATGTGTTTCTGTATTCAACAACATGTTGATGTTCACAGCAACTCAGTGGGCTGATAAGATTATCTGTCAGTTGTGGCTACAGAGTATGTGAACAAAAGCCCTTCACACCATACAGCATTTCTTTCAGTTGGCAGTTCCCCAGAGAGGGACACATTTGTTTTCTCATCAGTTGAACTGCCAGGAAAAAAAATCAAACTGATTCGATGCCAGGCCATTTCAGGCTTGTCCAGGCACAAAAACCAGCGTGTCTTTACAAAAGGGTTTTGGAGCTTAGCAGGCCAAGTACAGAGAACTGTGCCAGAAGTCAACACTCACCTGGAGCCCCCAAACCCATGGATGTGATCAGATGCCCTTTGACCTCCATGTGCTGTAATTCGGGGGACTTTACAACTCGCCGCTCCCAGCCAAACCCTCACCTGACGAAACAGAAACTGTGGTTGAGTTGCAGCTGGGATGCAAATCACATCTCAGGAGTAGAAGTGCATTTCCCCTAACCTTGCAGTATCAGCCATGTGTCTTCTTGAGGTGTAGACTCAATGGTTGCATTTCCCGCAAGTCAGCAGTAGATATGCATGGGTGTCTCCTAGCTCAGATGATCCCAAGAACCATTAGGGGGAGCCACTGTGCCTCTGTCCAGGTGTCTAAGGCTGAGTCCTTTCACAGAGAAAAACATGATGAAACTAGATCAGAAAAAGGATAGTGAAACAATATTCGTTACTTCTGTGCCTGCAAAATATACACAAATCAAGATATACCCATCAAGAGGTTACTCTGTCATATGTGGAAAACCTATTATCAAAATACTGGCAATAATAACACCACTAGTATCATTACACTGCATGAAACCAGATTTTATATTATACAAAGCCAACTTCAAACTATGTAGTCAGCCAGTTTTACTGAATATTCAGGAAGTAATTGTTCAACCAAAAGTGTAATCATAACTTTGCAGTCCAACTTAGGCATTTTGAAAGTGTTAAATACTCTAAAATTAGCATTCAATGGCAGTTAGCGACCAATTAATTTGCAAAGGAAAAATGAGGAAGCGAGAAGCCACATTAATAATGTACAGGGAGAAACAGAGAGAGAGAAACCTAAACCCTGTGTTTCATGTCTCAATAGCTCATGGGTACCAGCAGAAAAAAGGAGAGGGAGCCACAGAAACAGAGCCAGTGGCAAAACGAAGGAATAAATAACAGAAGCGAGGGATAAATAAAATGTTTACTGGAGCCTCCTCTTTTCTGCCGTCATAAATATCAAGGTTTAAATGGACCTCATTTATGGCAGCAAGGCAGTGTAAAACAATGTGATTTCCCCAATATGTTTGTGTCCTACAAGAATTCTCCTGATTAAATTACAGAACTTCTGCATATCAAGTCGTCTGGGATCATTTTATTGAGCAGGAAAATCAAATTACTGTGCACGAGTCAACCTTAAACAAGAGACAATGCACCTCAACTCTTCTGTGGCAAGTAAGCATGGTGTCCATATACAGTTTTTTCCCACATGATGGAGGTTCATTTCAGACTAAGCCTTTTCTCTGACACTATAGAGACTTGAGATCCAAAAATAGCGCGGACGTTTTCTGCCAGGAAGCCTTTCACTCAACCCCCCTCACAAATCTCTGCCATAAATGAGCATCTTTCTGTCTTCTTGCCAGTCGAGTAAATAATAAAACAACTGCATTCAAACCACAAATCCAGATGGAAGGCCTCAAAGGCTAAATTGAAATTAACCTTAGAGAGATTGCTTTTGGCAGCGTCACATCGCGCAAAATAAAACATTTCTCTACCAGTTAGTGTGGTGAAACATGATTCTGAGAAACTAGAACAGCTGTCTGAAAAAGTTCCACAGCGTTTCTGATACAGGACAGTAAAAGCTGGCGCTCTGTCTGTTCTGTTTTCCTGACTCAAACAACACCACATAAAGAATGCAGTTAGCAATACGAGGCTCACTTCATGTGAAAGCATACTTGAAATACTTGCGCTCGGTTTGCGTTGGCTCCTGTCTTGGAACGGATCCAGTAACTGCTGTTTGCTCCTGTGAGTGTGAAAGCCCCCAGCATGCATGACCTCCCATTGACAGACAAGTAGGAGCCGTTCAAACAAACAACTGGCAGAGTAACGACTGCTAGACAGACAAAGCCCATCACATGAATCCTGTTACTCAAGTCCAAGTCAGTGATCAGATTGTTGTTAATCTAATATACTGAGGAGGATTTTCACAGGGGAAAGTACAAATAGTGCCTAAACAATGTTCTATTCAGCAGGATAAAGTAGGCTGAGCAGTGGGCCTGCTCTCTGAGAGAGGCAGTCATGGGAAGACAGACAGAGACATTTGGTAGTCTTCTGGATGGGAGCTGGGCAGCTGCCTGTTGGAGCCAAAAGGCAGCCATGCCATTGAGGAATGTTTATTTGTGCAGCAACCCAAAAGGCCCATTTGCTTGGCAAGGCGGTGCTACCTTTGTCACCCGTTCAATGTGGGCTTAATCTTTTCTGAAAAGTAATAACCCACGTCATATTCAAATAAATAAATGTCCGTTATGCAAGTCTGTATCACCAATTTCTATAAAACACTAGTGATTGAACCTAAATCTTCTGCTGTTCAGGAAGTGATGCATTTTACATTTGAGGTTTGTTTGAACTGAGTAGTTAGCATGAGCAGTGATAGCCAGCATGGCTGAACAGACAAAGAAAAGAGTGCCACCTACAGAAACTCAAACTTCATCAACAAAAAATCCAAGGAAAAAGACGTCACAGTACCGCCCACACTGTTTGATTGACAAGTGATCGCAGCAATGAACGTGTAAAAACAAAAACAAGGAGCTCATGGGTTACCACCCATCACCTGTGACAGTGTGAAAAACTGTGAGAATAATCCGCTGCAACAATTCGTCCTCTAATCAGCTCTTACCGAGTCTGACAAATAACACACCTGAGAAGATCACTGGCCTCACCGGTTGGAGTCAAGAGGTGACTGCTTTAAACATCTGGTGCGCAGATGTGTGCTGATCTGGGCACAGGTACAACAACACAGAAGTGCATCACATTCCAGAGTGAAGCCTGCGGGAAAGACGGCAGGACAATGAAGAATCAGATAAACAGTCACAGAGAGTGGCATCAAAGGGATGATCAGGGAAGGGGGAGGGGAGGGGGAGGGGGAAGGGGTGTGATATGAAAGCAACATGATCAAACGTGTGTTGACTTAGCATGTGTAGGGGAATGAGGGCTATGGCTTCGGATGGTGATATAGATAGCACTGTTGGGAGCCATGTTGATTAAAACATGAGCTGTGCGATGAGCGCGCGCTGCACAGGGGCAGCTCGCATCACACGAATGCAAATCAGCGAGGAGTTTAATATTCAAAGTCCGCCGGGCTAAACACTAAAGCCTGTAAGGTAGGTCCCCTCCTACCATGTCCACACACTGCTCTCTCCTCTGGCTTAGAAGATACAGATATTGTATTACAACGTTCATGGCAAAGGTAAACCTCTGCGGGCGACAGTTCTATACCCAGTTTTCAAAGGGGGAGAATCACGCTCATCCCTTGATAAACAATATGCCTCCCAGCCCTTAAAGAGACTCAGTCTCTCTGCTGTCAGCCTTTATCTGACCCTAGAGTCCCAGGAATGGGCTACTGATGCCAGCGTCTTTTATATAACAGACATATTCATGACATACTGTATAGTGTGTCTTTATATGTTATGGCAGATGGTTTTGCGTACGCCTTCATATTTGTTTCACCCAACAGCAACTAATGAACATAATGTTAGTACCTTTCAACAGGCAGGAAGACAGACTAGAATGAACAGGCAGTATACAGCAGCTGACATGTAAAGGAGCAGCTGAAATATCTCCTCCGGCCACTATGGACAGGTGAGGCTGCAGCCCTCATGTTGACTTGCTAGTGTTGACACAGCTGCTGCCGTTAGGAACTTGCACATGGTAACTGAACCAGGGCTACAACTACACAGATTATGCCGGAGTGGCACGGGGATTCAATCGGCATTTCAAATCGGCGGAGGAAAAACTAGGCCAACAGTGATGCAGTCTGTGTAGCATTGATTATTCCACACCACATGTTGCAAGCTCACATCGCACAACGCCTCCAACAGCGCTCTGCAAAACTTCCAACATGGTTTTAGGAGACGCTTCCACCTGTGAACCGTGCTTTGGTCATTTACAAGACAAGAAGCACAGCAGTCTCTGGGCAACAGTTGTGTGGGTGTGACCTTTCTCTGCACGATCTCTCTACCGTTCAGCGTCAAACTCCAAGAGGTTATACACTCATGGCTATATTGCCATGAGGAGGAGCAGGAATAGAAATGTCAACGCCCAAATGTTTTTAACCCTCAAGCAAAAAAGGGAAGGGCGGCGATGGGAAGAGAGAGCTGCAGTTAAGGTCTCTATATGAGGAGGGGATCAGTCGGGGTCAGTGGGGGATGTTCTGCTGATACAGTGCAGAGGATTTACTACACGGCCGCTTGCTGAACTATCTCCACCTGACCGACCACCGGCAAAGGACTGTGGAGGGCTTATGGAAGGTCAGGTGACCCTCCCCGCGCTAATATGATCTCCTCTCGCTCTCTCAGCATCCATGAAATACTGATTTATAACATGCTTATCAGCACACAGCAGGGCAGCTTAGCTCAGACCGGCCAATCACGTGGCCGGAATTTCCATTCTGAATTTCCAACCCTTCCCTGCCCTTGACGCTCACCTTTGCAGGTTTGACACGAACTACCGAGGGTGAAACAAAGCAATCTTGGTGATTGCTATCCACCTGGATTCCGCTAAGCTGAAAGGGGGGGAGAGGGGAGTAATAAAGAATGGAATGTGACTCAAACATCCAAGGGGATTATTCCTATACTGTTTCCTGCTCTGTAACACCTGGAGGGATTTCTGTATGTATTTCCAAAGACTTTTCCACGTCCCAGCCTTTGCACTGTGGTTGTAATCCGCTGTTGATCTTGGAGGGAGTTCAAAACTGAGCATAATGTGCAGCCACTGCCATACAGCTACATACACCACTGTACATGTACACATAGCACCATCTGAATCGTTCATCTTTGCAGGCGCATTCTGTCCCGCTTTGTGTTTATCTCTCTTTATGACTGAAGAAATGTGGCGAATCCTCTCTCTTATCCACGGCAACATTGCTCTGGTCTATGCTCAGTGTTTGTTATGGTTTGAGGCCCGGTTCACTGAGCTCACACATTAAGGCACTTTGGATGAAACCAACAGCACATTCTCATCTTACATGCATGGTGACAAATGCACAGGTGAAAGGTTTGCTGAAAGGTCCTGGATCTGGGATGTGCACAAGCTGGTGAGGCGGTCAGCTGGTACTGAGCCAGCTGCTCAAATCATCATGTCAGTCCATCTCTTAGGGGTATAATAAAAGGAATGGTGTCACCTTGATCCAACAGAACAGCGACTGAATACCATTGTGTTTGTACCCATCTGGGTCGAGATCCAATTCCATGGTGTTTGAATTAAAATGTAACGCTCAAAGAGCACCATGCAACCTAGGAAGACACAACAGTGAACAGAAGGAAGCGAGGACGCAACACAAAACACCGCCATGGGTTCAAATCCAACAGACCAAAAGGCAGCCAGGCATGAACGGCCTTCCTAGGTCGTCACAAAGCTTTATCTGCAATAAAATGGCTATCCCAACCCTCTTTGGAAATGAATGTTACAGAGAACAGGCTCTGAATGGCCCAATGGGCCGTGAATTCAAAACCCCTGCAAATTGAGAAACCCCAGACTACATGAGTGATCAGCACTTTCAAAGAAAACAAACGCTTGGCAACAAAGTGGAAAATCCTCTTCTGAAAACAGTGAGGTGTTTCCCAGATAGACCAAAGCTGGACGAGCAGTGGATCAGCCGGAGGCACTGCCCGGGACAACACATTTGGAGAAGTCCCTTAGATCCTGGCAGCTCTGGACATCCTTGTTCAAGAATGTGTTCATAATTGTGTTTATACCGGTGCAAGTCTCCGTGGGAATAGTTTAGGCAAGACTAGGCTGCAAACGGCACATTGCAATGAGGGGAAGCAGCAGTATTTAGAAATGAGGGCACTGTAATCAATAGGAGGGCCTGTGAAGAGCAGCAGCAGCATGCTACTTTGAAGGAGTCTATTTTGCTCCACAACAATGCAGCAACAGGGAGAAGTTGTGTATTCCCAGGAAGCATGACACAGATTTTTACTCATTTGAAGTAGCCCATATCTGAATTCATGCAGATGCAGTTGCTCCCCTGTGTGATTTCCTGTTTTTTTTCATGAATAATGATGACTATGCCACACAAAAACAATATATTCCTCTGATCATGCGTTGGAAAATAAGGTGAGGCACACATATAAAAGAGATCGGAAGAGCAC
>OMOV01088341.1:12580-24875 GCA_900312565.1 Beryx splendens | reverse complement strand
ATTCTAAAGTAAACCGTCCCCCCCCCCAATTACCCCATATCCCATAGATCAGACAAGAGAGGAGTCAGATCAGTCAGTCAGTCAGACAAGACAGAGGAGAGGAGAGGTTGTTGTCCACATGGGGTGTGTTGTCCAGATGTTGGGGATGAGTAAACAAGAGCTTCTATGACATGAGCAACAGAACATGCCAACCTCGTTCTGTCACGACCAGAGGTAACTAATGCAGGGGATCCCCATAAACCCTCATTCCATGCACATTACTAGTCCACAAACACAACCGCAACGGAGCCATTTGATCTCCTCGCTTATCCCTCCGTGGTTTGAATATGCATTGTAAGGATATTGCAGCCAGTAAGAGTCTTCTGTGGTAATGAAATCAGTACACATACTCTCATCAAGATCATGTCTTCTCTACAGATGTGTGTGTGGGTGCATATCTCTGTGTGTGTGCTGGGTGTACATATCTACATTATATTACAAGGGATGTGGTGAACCAACAGCTTTGTGAGAGGGAACAGGCCAAAACAACACATGGTAGGACTTAGAGAGTGTTTGAGCTGTGGTTTCATGGGTCCTAAATAGTGTTTACAAGTGATTGACTCAGACATTCTCACTGAGACAGTCGCAATAATTCACCCATGAAAAAAACTCTTACTCAATAGATCAAATTTTGCCATTTGACAACAAATTACGCAGTGACAGATGTCATTGTTCCTGAGAGTAAAGATCTTATTTACAGTCTATTTCTGGGTTGCCAGCTGTGCACGTCCCTGTCACAGAGAAATACATGCAGCTTTAGAGTAAAAGACAGAGAAATACAGGTGACACAACAGCTATAGAGTTTTACATTGCTATTGGAGAAGTCAAGGCTTTTGAATATGGGAGTCTTGGAAATAATTCAGCAAGCCAGAAATTGCTGCATTTCAAAAAAACAAACAAAAAGAAAAACATCCTATATCCACATACCGAGAATGGACAACAGGAACAAAAGGTTTAAAAAAAAATAACTACAAAAGAGTCAAATGGTTCAGTTATTGAATGGAAATAGCTAGTCAAATGTTTATTGTGCTAATCTTGAACACATTAGTCCTGGATAATGGAAGCCATATCTCAAAAATTCACATCATGAGAGCATTTAGGACCAATATTCCCTCTAAACGTGTGCTTCTGTGTAAAATAGTTTGGTGACCATACGTCTAATAATTCATCACACAGGACAAATGTGAATATGTTGGCAGTCATACTCTAATAGCTCCGCACTTGTCTGCAGACATTTAGTCGATGTAGGTAGGTTTATTGGTGGCAAATTAAATTAGATGCAGAGGGGTGTTTTTTTTTGCAATACCATGGGTTTACTGCCCCGAGTAGTCCATCGCAGCAGTTACACTACAGCGGATTGCAGGGGGGCGGAGGAGACACAAATTGAGCGCTCACTCAGCCACGAGCGCTCACACAGAAATCACTCGTGTCCCACTGCGCCCCAGACACAGCGGACTCATCAGAGGAATAAGTTTGGTGGATTCTTGAAACTAAATGTGGACTCTTTTTTTTTTACCCTTCCATCTGGATTCTTCTTTTACTACAAGTGCAGAAATTTCACTTTCTACAGTTGTTGACAGTGAAGTGCGGTGAGGGAAATTCTAGATATATTCATAATCTCGTCAGGGATAAACGTCGTTATCTGCAAGTATTAACATTTTATAGCCTATAGGTCCTTGTCGTCTTTCTAACAGGTTTTTTCTCTGTTATTTGACCAGACTATCCGTGCTTTTTTTTTTATTACTGTCCTTCACATTGCGATCTTATCTCAGTTTTATCCCTCCCATAGGACCTACTTGTCCCATTATCTACAGTAGTAGCCTACTAAAGACAAATATTTTTAATATAGGCCAAATATTTTTTATGTTTTGAAGATTATAGAAATGAATGCTGGCGTAATTTGCAATTTAAATAGCCTACATATGTTTTTATTCGTTTTTATTCACTCTATCTATCTATCTGTCTGTCTGTCTGTCTGTCTGTCTGTAATCTACTGTATCTCTCTTTGTCTCGATTCTCTGTTGCTTTTTTAATTGTATTGTTGTCGTTCCCATTTTACGCCACAACACGCTGTACTCTCTCTCTCTCTCCAGGAGGATTTCATTAATGGTAGAGGAGAGAGTGTAGCCCTCCTGTCTCTCTCCAGAATGAGTGTGTGTGCCTGCAGCGCTTCATACCTGCAGCGGTGGCTGTTGAAGGTTGTGTTTGTCTTGGCCGCTGTGCTGCCGGCGAGCCGCGGCTGCCCCAAATCATGCGCCTGCTATGTTCCCACCGAAGTGCACTGCACCTTCAGATACCTGACCGCAATACCTGACCAGATCCAGCCAGCTGTGGAACGAATTAACCTCGGGTGAGCTGTGCCTCCCCCCTTTCTTCCCATCTTTTTTTTTTTTTTTGGCAGATTGGAGAACTTTTCAGGAAGCAGAACTGCTGTGGAGGAAGAAATAGCCTAATCTTATTGGTTGATTTAAGCCTCAATTGGTGCAGATCCAAAGGCAAACTTAGCAGAGAAGGAACTCTGATCAAAACACAAATAAAAATCCAAATGGCAATGAGTTATTTTTTCATTCACTGATGCAACAAAACACCAAACTTTTCCCCACTTCATCTCCCTCAGTGTTGGATGGCAACACACTCATGTTACAGTTCTGGTATTATTAGTAACATAGTGTAATGAAGCACCATTTCAGAAAATAATCTGATATTTTTGTTATCACCCCCTCTAAATATCAGATTTAAGTTGAAATACAGCTGCAACACTGATCTCCACATTGAAAGAAAAAGCATACTTTTCATTTCATCGTCTACAGCTTCCATACTGTAAATTTACCGTAGACTGTCAACATTCACTCAAGCTGACAATAAATAATTCCAAGCTCAAGTTTCTTTTTGGCTTCTCTGTTTTTAGGTACAACAGCATAACTGTCCTGAGAGAGAATGATCTTACAGGGCTTGGACATTTAGAGCTATTGATGCTGCATAGCAACACCATCCACAGTATTGAAGACAGGGCCTTCCTAGGCCTCAAGTCCTTACAGGTAAACACATTTCTTATGCTGTCTTTATAAGATTGGATTTGTAAGATTGAAATAGATTCTTACTATATCTGAATAGAAAATGAACTGAGTAATTGCCTGACACAGCTGCCTGCATCCTATGCTTAAATTCAAAGCTAGTGTTTGTAGGTCTTTACAGTTCAAGTGAGGGGATAAATGTATTAAAAATAATTATATTATGCACAAACTGACTTGCATTCCTAAATGGGATAACCTGAAATCTCCACTAACACTCCTGCTTTTACAAGAATGTAATGACTTTTCTCAATAATGAGCCATAAATAAGTATGTTAATGTCATAGTTTTGATTCAGTAATATTGTTTCTATGCCAAACATCTCCAAGTTGTCACTGATGTTCTCACAGGTCCTGAAGATGTCCTATAATAAAGTGAAGGAAATCAACAAGGAGACGTTCAAAGGCCTGGACGGCCTGCTGAGACTCCACATGGACCACAACCACATAACGTTCATCAGCCCAGAGGCTTTCTATGGTCTGACTAATCTACAGTTGGTCCATCTGGAAGGCAACCAGCTCCAGCAGCTCCACCCAGACACATTCATCACGCTGAGGCACAGCCAGGTGTTCAAGGTGTCCTCAGTGAGAAACATCCACCTGTCTGACAACCTCCTCACCAGCTTGCCTGCAGATATCTTCTCAGGCTGCTCCCAGTTAGAGAACCTCTTCCTCCATGGGAACCCCTGGTCATGTGATTGCCGTATGAAGTGGTTCCCAGTGTGGGCACAGAGGAACACAGGTGAGGAAAACAGCAGTGCGTTTGCTTTGGAACAGTCTGGGAGCATTTAGCAAGTTGTGAAGTTGGTAACATGTTTACAAGCGAACTGCTTCTTTCTCATTGTTCTAGCACCTGTGAGCTAGCCATATGAAGGTTGCGGTGAAACACTTTCACTTACGTAAAGCAAAACTATTCCCAAATCTAAATCTTAAGTGGGTACAGATTTGTTGGCAGTTTTACGAAACATTCAGTGAATGAGTGAATGAGAATCATCTGGTGAGATCACCTAGTTTGTTTTACTCACACTTTTAAAGAGATCATGTATTTTCTCCTAGAAATGAATGGTGCATGGGATAGTATCCAACAAGAAAGGCATATCCAAGGGAGACAGATAAATCTTTGCTCATACATCACTGGAGACAGAGATCATATCTCATCAGGAGATACAGGAAATACTAACACAAAAGAACGAAAGTTATACAGTTTATTCGTGACTTGGCTTGTGTAAAAGTCAACTCATAAATTCTTATAATTCTGTAATATGAGGATGATGATATTTTGTGATTGAAGTTTTATAAATCAGCTTTTGGTTTCCCTCGCTTAGAGTGTGGACTTTATCAATGTTCTTTTCTCACATGCAACCATCTAAACACTACACCATATGATCAAAATGTTTCCAGGTGTGCTGAAATGCAAGCGAGACAGGAAGTATCCCAGAGGCCAGCTGTGCCCTGTCTGTGAGAATCCTGACCCTTACCACAGCAGATCCCTTTCTCTTCTCCCCAGTGATGCTTTCATTTGCACCAAGCCCTGGATCCAACCCCATCTAAAGCAGAGAAATATCAGCCTGGATGAGGGGGACTTTACTCCAGTTTCCCCCAAGGACTTCATTGCCCCAATAGGCTCCATGCAGATGAACCTGACTGACCAGTTTCACAATGACGCCAGTCTATCCTGCACTGTCCAGAGGCCATCTGCTTTGGAGAACCTGACACTGACCTCAGAGGAGGAAGGAGGAAACAATGTTACCATGCTTACAGCTGGCATAACTACCTCTCTGGTCTGTAATGTTGACTATGAACATATCCAGCAGCTGTGGCACATCCTGGCCACCTACAGTGACTCTCCCATGAGGCTGGAGAGGGGCCTGATGCTGGCCAGGACCCCAGAGATGATGTACAGATACAGCCAGATCAGACCTAAGGTGGGACAAGAGGAGATCCACACAGACATTGAGGCTGAGATTAAAGCTTCCCCTGCATGGTTGATGCAGGGAGAGATCAACTTCCAGCTTGACCGGACTACTACCACTTTCTCCACTCTGCATATTAAGTACAGGTCTGTGGTCAACCTGCGTGTGGAGAACACAACACCTAAGAGGGACCGTTACAGCTGGACCATGATCAAACAAGACAACCAGACCAAGACAGAGCACACTGTACTCACAGGTGGGAGTTAGAGATTAATGCAGAATAAATTAGCTGACAGCTGGTATGACCTCCACTCATCTAACCACAAATAATGTAAAACCACTTCAATCCATATTGGCCCACCATTTAATTGATGCACGATAACCTAGTAACCTGTAAAAATGTCAACATTGTGAATCTTAATTTATTCACAACTCAGAAGACTAAAAATGTTGGTGTGTAGTTCTATGATTAAAAAAAATAGTAGATTGCCTTTACAAGGACACAAAACATCAGCTGCTCTGTGGCAATGCTGTATTAGAATTACAATAACACATACATTTACATATACATACATCAGAAATAAATATTGAGTAATATTATATTGTATTGTATTGTATTATCATAGGTGGTGTGGCACAGCTGAACTGCCCAACCCTGGGTGAGCCAAAGCCTTCGGTGGAGTGGATCTTACCAGATGGCACTAAGGTCAGAGCCCCTTACTCCAGTGAGGACAGCAGGATCATAATCACAGCTGAGGGGAAACTCACTGTACGAGGAGCAGATACCTCCGACACGGGCCTGTACCGCTGCATTGCCACAAACTACCTGGACGCAGATATGCTCAGCTTCCGGATGACAGTTCTGTCCCCTGATGTGGAAGAAGCAGAGGTCAATGGTCTCCAACTCTCTCAACCACTGGGTGAAAACCTGGTTTTGGACTGTGGCACCACAGGCAGCCCTGAGGCTTCAGTCCAGTGGATACTACCTGACCATTCAGTGTTGGACAAGTCTCATGGGAACAAGAAGGTGTATAAGAATGGAACCCTGTGGATTCAGGGTCTCACAGTGAGGGACCGAGGATTTTACAGGTGTGTGGCTGCTAACCACCTGGGGGTTGACCTGCTGGTGTCTCAAGTGACAGTGATTGGAGAAAGGTCTGAGAAAGTGACAGTGGTGGACAATGAGGGGTCAGGGATAGGAATGGAGGTCAAGGTGGACTCTGGCTTGGCAGAGAACAAAGTCTCCTTTAGTGAGATCCCCTCTTCCAGCCCCTCTAACAAAACCAGTCAGGAGTCCAGGACCATTACCTCAGACCGACCCTACCCCAGATTCAGGTCACAGGGCAGAGGAGCCTCTGCAGGTAGACTGGGACAGAGAAGGAGGGGTCCAGTCAGCAACAGACGTATCTGGAGCAATAGGAGAGTCTATGATAAAGCACCCAGGAAAGTGGACCCAGAGAAATTTGCTGAATTTATGAAAAAGGCCCAAGATGGGTCAAGAATAAAGATTGGCACTGAGGTAGAGAAAGTAAAATACAAAGACTCAGACACTGGTCTTTCTGGTGATGGTGAAGGAGGCTCTGATGAAGATCAGCTCATCATTGTGCCAACGATAGTCAAGCCAACTACAGATAATTCACAAGAAAGTAGAACATTTGGCCAAGAGAATTATAACAGGCAGACAGAAACCATGACAACCACACAGAACAGTCAGCATAATGTTTTAACCACAACAGAGAACAGTGAAACCATTGCCATGGATACCACAGAGAGCCCAGACAGAAGTCAGATTAGTTATGCACAGGTAACAGAAAACACAGACACATTAACAACAGAGTCATATACACAGTCAGATCCTACACCAATCAAATCCACATTCACACACAGTCCAGTGAGAGTGAGTGAAACTCAAAGTGATGCAGTCACACCATATGACATGATTTCAGACCATACAGTCATCCCAAGTGTTGGTGAGTCCAATGAGTTCTATGCCCTGAAAAGAACTACCCAGCTACCCTCAAACAGACGTCCTGTCACCCTCCACCTTACTGTGACAGACACTTCACAAGAAACCAAGCTCCAGTTCACAGGAGAACCACCTGGAGAGCCAGAGACCTCCACTGGGGCGGTGCTTTCCTTTGTGACAGATCCTAACGTTACGCCAATGATGGATGGACCAGGCCCAATGGAGCCAATTGTCCACACCTCCATTGACCCAGAAAGCCAGACCACCTTCACAGCCGTCACCACCACAGAGAGACAGCAAGACGAGATCACCTTCCACACCACCCAGAGGATCAAATCCCCGCATCTGCCTGCTGGATCCACCATTATCTCCCGCCAGCACATCCACATCATCCCACCCAAGAAGGGCCGAGGAGGGGGTCGCAGGAGGACCTTCCAAGGGCGCAGGAGGATCATCAAACCCAATAGGATCACTGATATGCACTCCTTCATCAATAAACTCAAACAGCCCACACTGAAGAAGGAAGGGAATGCCACAGTGCCATATACTATTGAACTGACCACAGGTAGGCAGTCATGTTTTTTAACGTTGTTCTGAAAACATGAATATTGTCCGTTTTGAATTAATGTTATGATATTTTATATACAGTATATTTTATAGCTGATACTGTATTGCAAAACATGCAAAAATCCAAACGATGTACCTATCTATGTTTCTATGTATCTATGTATCTATCTATCTATCTATCTATCTATCTATCTATCTATCTATCTATCTATCTATCTATCTATCTATCTATTGACATATGCTGCAGATCGAACTGAGGAGTATTGTTTTTTTGTTATCTCAGACTGTGACGATGACAAGGACAGTAAGAAGACAGCAACCAGTGGTCTGCGGGTTGTCACACCGACAACTTCTCCTAGTTCATCTTTACGTAGAACAGAGAGACCACAAGATACCACAGCTACTACCACCAACTATTACATTACTTCAAATCTCCCTTCCACCCATACCCAGTCTAGGCTAGAGGTGCCCAATGGCTACATCACCTCTGCTGATGCCCCTGAGTTTAACCCGAGTCCTGATCCATATATGACCACAAATGAAGAACCAACAATCTCCACCACCACTACTACTACTACCAATTCTAAGGTTATCCGTGGAAGGATTCCATGGAATAGGCTGTTTGGCGGCAGGGGCAGGCAAAGAGAAAAGATGCTGGACAGGCTACGAAAACCATCTACCACCACAACAACCTCAACTACAGCTGAATCTACGACAATGACCCCAACCACAATCCCTGCTGCTCCTCCCACAGCTGAATCTCTGGCTGAACCTGAGACTATGCCCCCATACAGACATAGAGAGAGCACAGAGAGCTCATCAGACGATGACTATGGAGATTTCTCCTCTGCTGATTCTGAGCTTACAACGGCGCAGCCTAGCTCACAACTTCAAACCACTATCAGCCCATCCTACCAGTCCAGGTCCTCCACAACTGCTGAAACGCCACCAGAATCCCAGACCTTACCTTCCCCACCTACTGTCAAACCACCTGCAAGGACAAACCCTGATGATGCCTTATCATCTGGATCTGGGGGATACTCTGGTAATTGGTTTGTAACCAAACAGAGGCCGGGTGGAGCCGGAGGACGATTAGGGCGGAAGAGGAGGCCCTTTAGGGGCAGGAGACCCTTCAAGAAACCTACAATCACTGAAGCTCCTACCACCGCAACAGAAGCTACAACTACTGAGGAGACAACCATGGAAACCACCATGGAAACAACTATGGAGACAACCATGGAAACCACCATGGAAACTACGATGGAGACTACTGCACTCCCTCAGCAGACCATTTCAGTTTCCAAGCCCCTGTACACTCCATTCAGGGAGGCAGACAGATCGGCAGTGACTGTCTCCACTGATCAAACCTCAGAGGAGGAGACAGACTCATATGAAGAAGTTGACTGGAGCAGTTCGTCGGCCTATAAAACAACCAAGAGACCTTGGACCACCTCAACCACATCCAACCCTACTACCACATTTAGGCCAACTACCACAAAAAGGCCTTACACCATATCTCAGAACAGAGTCCACAGCAACATCAGACCACCAACAGAGAAGGAAAGAGGTCACACTACACAGAGGCCCATGATTAGGAGAGTCAGACCAACTGTACCTAGTAGTGGAGCCAGAGGCGGTTCAGAGAAAGCCCTCACCTTTGACACAAGGACTGTTCTCACAGCAGAGCAAGGATACACCAACACCCCTGCCCCATACAACAAGAAGGACATACACGATGCCATCGCCAGTGTCTATAATCCGGTAACTGGCTATGAGACTACAACTGCCGATATCGTAGGCTTTGAGCCCTCTACCAAGGACATGCCAAGCAAGCCCAAGATAGTGGGGGGCAATGCAGCCAGCTTCACCGTGTCGTCCAACTCCGATGCCTTTCTGCCATGTGAGGCTGTTGGAAACCCTCAGCCAACCATCAGCTGGAAACGCTTCTCCTCGAGCACAGGTGCACAGAGAATTTCTTTAAAAATGTTATTTTGTATATATCATAATATGTGAAATTCAGATGGTTTCAGCTGTAGCCTGAAAGTACCCCAAGAACCAAGTGAAAAGTGAATTAATTCTTTGATTCTCTAGTAATAGCACAGACATCAGCAATATTTAGAGATACTAATTATAAGTGAATGAAAGTTACAGAGGCAACCATGATTTCAATTAACAGGGAAGAGAGTGTTGAGGAGTTTAAGTGATTTGACCATGGAATTATGAAACATGTTGTAATTGCTGCTTTGACTTCCATTTATTTAGAATTTAAGGTGGGTGGAATGTGTAGTTTGTTCTAGGCAATGATGCACAGGCTACTACTTTCCGGTTTTGAGATGAAATTGTGATAAGTACAGTAAATGTCTGTTTTTAAGTCTGTATTTTTGTGTGTGATGTATTTTTGAGTGATTTTAAGTGAGTTGTTTCTTTTAACAACATCAACATGTCTCTGTCTCTAACTCTTCAGGAAGCACCATTACCATCAAGGGGAGGATGGGCAAGTTTGAGGTGTTCAACAATGGCACACTGTCCATCCAGAATGCCAACATTAAGGATCGTGGCCAGTACCTATGTCTAGCTGAGAACGATCAGGGATCAGACAAGCTGCTGGTCACCCTCTCTGTGGTGGCCTACCCCTCTCGCATCCTGGAGCCAAAAATGCGGGAGATCAAGTCCCATGCAGGGAAGACTGTGGAGATTAAATGTAAAGCAGAGGGTCGACCCACACCTATGATATCCTGGATCCTGGCCAACCGGACCCAGGTTAGGGGTCATAACTCAGACAAGGGGAGAGTGTCAGTGACCAACGAGGGGACCCTGGTCATTGAGCAGGTGTCTGTTTATGACAGAGGTCATTACAAATGCATCGCCAGTAACCCAGCTGGAGCTGACACAGCTACTGTCCGACTGCAGGTGGTGGCAGCTCCCCCAGGCATCCTGGAAGAAAAGCGGCAGCAAGTGAGGGCTGGTGTGAGCCAGAGTCTGTGGCTGCCCTGTACTGGCCAGGGTAACCCACAGCCTACTATTCACTGGGTCCTCTACGATGGGTCAGTGGTGCAATCTAAAACGCCTGCTATTGACCCCAGGGTATCAGTGTATGAGAATGGAACCCTCCACCTTAAAGATGTGACTTCAACAGATGATGGGAAGTATGAATGTATCGCTACCAGCTCTACAGGCTCAGAGCGAAGGGTGGTGACGCTGACAGTAGAGAAGAAAGAGTCTGCACCTCAGATAGTGGAGACATCCCAGCGGATCACAGATCTGTCCTACGGAGACCAGCTCAGACTGAACTGTTCAGCCACAGGAGACCCCAAACCCAGGATCATCTGGAGGCTGCCCTCTAAAGCTGTGGTGGACCAGTGGCACAGGTGAAAATGCATTGTTCATTGGTAAAAATGTACAGAATATGGTTGCATTTACAACAAACACTTTACATACAAGGTAAAACAGACATGGCCATCATTTCCGATGGTCTTAGAAATACATCAACTGACACAAACACATTTTAAGAAATGGCCATGCTGGTCTTGCAAAAGGAAACTGAGCTTTGGTGGGGTGGTGTGCTTCTCAGTTCAGGATTTAATAGTAAGTCTCCATTCATGCACTGAACACCCAAAGTCCTGGAATTTGCAGATGTAACTGGAATTGGAAACAGACATACTTCAACAATAAATATCAGTCTTTGAATATCAGCTGAGGTCTTTAGCACAGCTTGATCACATCATGTACAAAAAGTAACATCTCTGGGGATCATGTATTTATATAGTTGATTTTTTTCTGTTTTCATTTTAAAGTCTTGTTCTCAGGTTTCTATATTTCCTCAACTTGGTTTCCTGCGTTGACCCTTTGAGTTATCCCACTAAGGTAGAGAATAATAGTGCCATTGTTCTGATGTGATGATTAGTCAATCCTTCCATGTTTGAAATCAAAATAAGATACTGAGTTCCTTGACCATACTGTTTCGAGGCTTAATTAAATCTAGTTCAATCCAGATGAAAACACTGCCGATAGAGTAATTAAAGCTGTTATGGTAAAGAGGCCAGTTCAAAAGAAATTGGGAGCTAGCTCACTTAAAAGTCTGAGGATTTGTGAGGAGTGCTTTTTACTTCTATATTTTTTATTTTGTTTTCATGAAAATGCTATACCATGAGCCTATAATAATTGCGACATAATGGCGGTCTGGTGACATTAATATTTTAGTGAACATTAGCCTATCCAATGTATGTAAATTGTGATAAGCATGCATGTTCAAGCCTAGGTACTCAGATTTTTCAAGGTCACTAGTATTACCTATTGGTATTAGCTATTTCCTATGATGAAAGGTTTGTGTGTTGATGAGCTCTGGGTGTCTCTATGGACAACAGTGAAGTAGACCTCAGATGAACTGTAGTCCCATTATGGCAAGCCACAGCCTATATTGAAGCTTTACCAAGTTACCACAGCCAGCTTTAACACTTTATCCATAAATATTTTCTCAATTCTTTCCATTACATTCTCTGAGCAGGGAAGAACATGACACAAGAATAACAGAGGGTTTTTTTCTTTTGTTATTTTTGCAGAAATAACAAGCTGTACATCAGCAAGAACTGGGCAGTTGTCCAAGTTGTTCTTATTTGACTCACAGTCAAAAAGAAACAGAGTATAAACAGAACACTGGCTTACAGATAGTGGCCTTCATATTTATGTAAACAATTTGTTTGACATGAAGCCTCTCTGCGTGCAGCAGATCGGAAGAGCACA
>OMOV01088341.1:0-12560 GCA_900312565.1 Beryx splendens | reverse complement strand
GACGCTCTTCCGATCTGCAGTTGTCCAAGTTGTTCTTATTTGACTCACAGTCAAAAAGAAACAGAGTATAAACAGAACACTGGCTTACAGATAGTGGCCTTCATATTTATGTAAACAATTTGTTTGACATGAAGCCTCTCTGCGTGCAGCAACAGGGGGAAAACAGCTGAGAAGGCTGAATGCTCCTCAGTTCCAAGAAACACATTGTCAATACAGCAGTTCAATTCATTGCTGCAACCAATGGCTTGGTTTACTGGTCAGTTCATAAAGTCTTTAGTCCCTTCAATTTCCTTAGTGGGTGTATGTAAATATTTATGTTTGGTTGAAAGGTTTTTTTGTTGTTTTTTTCTGTTCCTTTTTTCTGCATTTCTCATCCAGTTCAAACTATTTGAAGGTACAGTACAAGATGCAGCCAATGACCATCAGCTTTTATACAATTGTTACTAATGCCGTGTACTATAAGGAATATATATATAGGAGAAAACAAGAAAGATTGCTAACTAACTTCCTTATTACCACAAGGGATAGCTCCCAAAAAATGCATGGCTCATGGCTATCTTTGACGTGTCAGATTCTTTGGCTGAAACTACCTGTTACCAAGAGCTTTGATAAGTACTGAGTTAAAATACATCCAAGCTCCATATGAGGAATACTTATATTGAAACTCATATCTTTTAGATGTCAAGACATGAAAGCTGCTGACTTAGCAGAGTATTAAAGTGAAAACAGAAAATATTCCTCAGTCCTTGTCCTACAGTAGATATAGCCTACCTGTGCAAATTCTACCAGATTAGAGTTTAAATGCTGCTGTCATGTTCTGTTTATTTGATCAGGCTTCATTTTGTCCTCCACTCATGATAAATGATCCTAATTTTCTCTTATGTCTTTCTCCAGGATGGGCAGCAGAATCCAGGTCCTGGATAACGGTACTCTTATCATTAATTCTATGAGTGATAAAGATGCCGGGGACTATCTTTGTGTGGCACGAAGCAACATTGGTGATGACCTCCAACTCATGAAGGTCAGAGTGTCGATGAAGCCAGCCAAGATAGAACCTAAGGTCTACCGCAAGAAGCAGGTGCCCTATGGTAATGACTTGAAGGTGGACTGTAAAGCCTCAGGAGCTCCAGAGCCAGAGATCTCCTGGGGACTACCAGACGGTACAGTGGTCAACAGCGCCCTGCAGTCTGACAGCAGCAATGGAGGAGGTCGAGCACGCCGCTATATTCTGTTTGACAATGGAACACTCTACCTCAACCAGGTATGCTGGAGATACAGTATATCATCATCTTCCATGAATATAAACAATTTTCAAAAGTTTTACATCAGTGTTATGTTTCTCCAGGTTGGCATGTCAGAGGAAGGAGACTACACCTGCTATGCTGAGAACCAGGTGGGCAAAGATGAGATGCATGTACATATCACTGTGGTAACTGCTGCCCCCAGGATACGCCCACCCAGCCAGACCTATGCCAAGGTGAAGCCTGGAGGAAACATCCGCTTTGACTGTGAAGCAGTTGGAGAGCCCAAACCCAAGATCCTGTGGATGCTGCCCACCAACGACATAATTGCAGCATCTAATGAGCGATACTTAATGCATGTCAATGGCTCTCTGGATATCAGAGATGTGAAACTGATTGATGCCGGGGAGTATGTGTGTATGGCTCGCAACCACGCTGGAGAAAACAGCAAAGTCTACAAACTAGATATGGATGGGAATCCACCTGTGATCAATGGCTATCATCAGAACAGGACTGTAATCAAAGACACAGCAGCTAAATACTCCAGGAAATTTATAGACTGTAAAGCTCAGGGAGATCCGGCTCCTACTATCACCTGGATTATGCCTGATAACATCTTCCTGACAGCACCATATTTTGGCAGTAGGATTAACGTCCATCATAATGGAACATTAGAGATCCGGAATGTGCGGCCGACTGACACAGCAGAGTTCATCTGCATGGCGAGGAATGATGGAGGGGAGGCAGTAATGGTGGTACAGCTGGAGGTGACCAGTATGCTTCGACGGCCCATCTTCAAGAACCCCTTCAATGAGCGCATTGTGGCTCGGATGGGGAAGACCACAGTTCTGAATTGCTCTGCTGACGGACACCCAGTGCCAGAGATTATCTGGACCTTGCCTAATGGGACGCGATTTACTGGTGGGCCCGACCGTGGCTCCCGCCATCACCTAGGCAACGATGGGACTTTGGTCATCTACAACCCGAGCAAAGAGGATGCTGGGAAGTATCGCTGTGCTGCTAAGAATTCCATGGGCTACATAGAGAAGCTTATTGTCTTGGAGGTTGGGCAGAAGCCTTACATCCTGACAAGGCCTAGGGGCATCATACGCAGCGTGTCTGGGGACCCTCTCTTCCTTCACTGTCTGCCTGATGGGAGCCCCAGACCCAGCATCTACTGGACCGTCCCTGGTGGCCACACCCTCACCCGTCCTCAGGTCCTCGGGCGCTACCAGTTGCTCGAGAATGGGACCCTGGTTGTCCGGGACACCACTCTCCACGACCGGGGGAACTACGTCTGCAGGGCACGGAATGATGCTGGGGAGGCTCTTCTCACTGTCCCAGTTATTATAATCGCCTACCCTCCTCGGATCACAACTGGGCCACCTCTTAATGTGAGGGCAATGGCCGGGGCACCTTTCCAGCTCAACTGTGTTGCCATTGGGATCCCCAAGCCAGAGATCACCTGGGAGCTGCCTGATCGTTCACTTCTGTCTACGGCGGGGCAGGGCCGACCTATGGGTAGCGAGCTGCTTCACCCCCAGGGTACACTTATTATCCAGAGACCCACAGCCTCAGACTCTGGCACATACAAGTGCCTGGCCAAGAACCCCCTGGGCACAGACTCAAAAGTCACATATGTGCGCGTGCTGTGAGAAAAAGACATGACTGAAGAATGACAGTGGTATATCAGAATGTAAACTATTAATACGTTAGTAGTGTCTGTGATGTACAGTCTTTCCTACATGTGGATTTGTGAGGATCACTGCTTGTGGAATATTATTAAACAAGTGACAGACCTGGGTTAAAAAAAATAATGGGAGCAAAAGAAGAGAGAAAAAACAGACATTTTAGAGGAAAAACTGTGTTGTTGGGGTTTTTTTACCAGGAAAGCAGCCTGGGACTAGAAAGGTGTTATTGTAACATTGGGGAGTGGGGGGTCTGGAAACTCGTAGGTGGTTCTCATTTGGGTTGTTTTTAAAACCTGAGCAAGCTAGCAAGAGGGCCAGTGCAAAGAGTTAAGCTGAAAGCAATGGCTTTGACCAGGCACTGCTAACATTTTGTTTTGTTCTTCACTTCACTAACAGGAAGAGTAGCTACCACCATTGTGGCAGCTAATAGGGATCCAGATAAACAATAAACAACAAGCTGAAAATGAGGCGACAATTTATATAAAGTAAAATTTCTAAGAGCACATCATCAGCTTTCAAAGTGGAAAAAATAGGTTTGCTCAAAAAATATATAGAGACTTGTTTTACACTGGATAGACCTCTGCATGGACAGTACTTTCATACCTTAGTTAGATCAGATTTCTTTATTATCTACTCATTTTGATGACAGTTAAAAGAACACAAAAGAAGCCTTTTCCTTTATGTTTATTCTCAGTACAGTAAAGAGGACAAATAATTTACAAAAACTGCTACTATTCTATTGTGTTGTACACAAGGATCTACGGTAATGTTATACATTATGTTATTCTGTAATAATACAGTATATGTATGTCTTTTGTAGTATCTACTTTATCAAAGTATGATTTTTTTTTTTTTACCCTGGAAGGAAAATTGAAATCAAATGTAAAATGTGCTTCATGTATTTTTAATGCTTTTATTGTACCAGTTGGAGCACCAATAACAAAAATTTGGTGTCTTAATAAATGTGTTTTAAGTGAAGAACAAAATTCTTGTGTGAGGAGCTTTTTAACATTTGTTAAATATATCACTGGTGGAGGTAAACAGAATTGACCTGGGCTCTCAGTGTTATGACTCACTGAAATGTTACAGCTGTTACAGTGCTGTAGCAATGGTGGTCATTAGGATCAGCTAATTCTGTGTCCTGCAGAAGGAGGTTGGCTCTCTGGCTGCAGTGGGGGCCTTCTAGACACACGCACAGTTTAAACTCTCCAGCTGTGAAAATAGCTCCTCACCCAGCTCTTAAATATGTGCGATCCATAGGGGAGCCTTTGATTTTGTTTGTGATTGTGTGCTGATTTTACTGCATTCCTGCAACATCAAGTGCAAGAGACAAGTTAGAAAGTGGAGACAGGAATGAGAAAGAGAAATAGAAATAGAAAGTGGGCAGAAAAGGCAAAGGGGAAGTGGATGAAGTGATGGGGAGGAGGTGTTGAGAAATGAGAAAGGTTTTAGAATCCTTCTTAAATCTGAGCATTTACAAAATTCACCAAAGATTTCAACACAATGGTGAATTAATGTCCATGAGATTGTAAGAATGACATGGGAGACTATACAGTGACTAATGCTCTCTAAACACACTTCTATGACAAATGTGTGCAGACTTGGGTTATTTTTTCCTCCAAAAGAAATGGGTTACAACAATTATTTTTAAGGGAAGTCATTAAGACAAATACCATTTGCCTTAAGAAAAACAACTGGTAACAATTTCACAGTAAATTGCAGCAATTGCAGATCACCTATAATGATACACATTTAAAATGGGTAGAAAAACTTCCCAGCTCCTGCTGACTGCAGCTTGACCTCATAGCTAATGCTATCACTTTTGCTGAGGTATGATCAGTGTATTACATTAATCAATAGATCTAAGGCAAACACAGTGCCTTGAATGAGGAAATCAATTTCTGTGAGTTGGTGGATTGAGTGTTCACCATGAGACTGTCAGATTTGGGTTCCATGCCTAAATCCATACTGCAGGAATGAGAATTACTGTAAATTGGTCATTCTAATTGTGGTAATATTGTCTTTGTAGACAGTGCTATCAGCCACATCATCCAACTTTTCTGAGCAACTCCAATCGCATTGTTCTACTGTCTGCAGCATTTTGTCATCACTCACCCTATAGCCGTATCACAGAGCACTCTGCAGTTCCCTCCTGGTTGCTGGAGTATGGAGGATAGCTGTAAATATCTCACTCAGCCCAGTTAAACAGGACATAATTCTCAATGACTGACAATACTTAACAACTTCAGTTTAATGGAGACTCACAAAGGTGATGACTTGCTGGTGCTGAAGTATGGATGTTCCAACAAATCTCCCTTTTTAAGATTCAAAAAAAGATTTTTTTCCAAGACAAGAGCCAGTCCAAAGCAGTGCAATATGTCCTTGGCTAGTATGGGGAAAGAGGGAATTCTCTTCCATAAACTTCGGAATGTGGACCACTTGCTCTGTGATTTGAAAACTGCTTGCATATGTGAGTTAGAGGACAATCAAACATAATTAAATTAAACTAGTTAGGTGAAGTCTGTAGTACCAGTCTTTATATATGGTTCTTCAATGTGAGAGACAATTCCATCATTCACACCCGTGCCCTCCACGTACGGTGGAGCGTTTATTTGTTCAGTTATGGTTTTGCGGTTCATGTTTGGGGAATGGGTGAGTTTACCTTCCACTGACTTGGATATTTATGAGGATTCTAAACATGTGATTTTCCCATTCGCTCCTTTCCCCTTGAGTGTTGTAAAGAAAAGAGTTGAAGTCAAATAATTACCCTTTAAAATATGGTTTTACAACAAACTACTGAAAGGAGTTCTCTATTGCCCCAGAGGGGTTTATGTATGTCTGTGTGAGTCTGTGTGTGTAGGAGATTGCAGCAGCTGAACCATATTGTGGACCATTCAATTACAGGCCAGCAATTTAGATCAATGTGTTAAATTGTAGAATAGTTATCTGTTTTTCCGGACATTATTCAGCTTTGCCAGTTCAAATACACCTCTGAGCTCAATTTCTGGTTAAAGCTGTTGAAGTGAGACAGGTTGACATGAAGAGCTGCACTACCACTACCAGTTCATGAAATGAATGAACCCAGTTTGTTTTTACACTAGATGAGGTAGGTGAAAGGACAGCCACTCCTTGGCCACCTCTAAGAGCGGGGAAAAACAGCACTAATCTGCAGAGGATCAAACAACTTTTTTACTGAGAACACTGGCGTCAACTCATTACCCCATCATACACCATTTCCAAAGCACTTACCTCACACTGTGCACAAAACATGCAAGATCCATATCATGGAATTTTTCCACAATTACCACTGTTTTTTATCTGGATTCAGCTGTCAATCTGTTACCTTCTCATTGCCGAACAACAGACCACCAGTCCGTTCTCTACTTCAACCCAGTCTCTAAAACATGCCCAAACAATCTGGGTACATTTAACAATGGACCCTTTGTTCAACTAGTACTGTCCCACCTAAATATGCTCCATAATTCCATCCAGAGGCCTCCAGCTGGGGTGTCCATCTCCAGTCCAGGATCCAATAGGAGCCTAGGTCTGCCCCACGGATAGCATGTTGCAGGCAGGGAGAACATGGAGCAAGCTTTTCCCTCATCTCATCTGTTTATTTTCTGTTTTCCTCACTGACTGAATCTGCTGTGCTTCAGTCAGTGATTCAAACCTCTACAATTACAACTTTCTCAACTACCCTAATTCAAGTCCTCATCTTAGATGCCTAACATGTATATTACGACTGCAACAGTGTGTTAGAATTTTTACCTTTATCGTCAACAATTTTCAAGTGTATTCTTCTGTCGTCATGATATAACTCCTTTTCAATCCAACCTTGGCTCAGTATGATGTCATAATCCCCAGCTTCCTTTCTGGTTAGGGTTAAGGGTGATGATGGGTTGTATAAAGTTTATAGATTCACAGTGAGATAAAAATAACCTTTATAGATGAACAGAGCCTGTTTTTTTATTCATTTGCTTGGGGGTATTGCTGTCTCCTCTCCTGGTAGTCAAAAACACAGATCCAAGAAGTGACCCCGATTATTGTTTAACCACTGTGCTACAACAACACGGTGAGTGTGGACCACATGCCAGGACACACTTTTATCACTCTCTAATGAAAAGGGTTCCGTTGCTGTTGAGGTTTTATCTTCTTTTTCTAGTAACCAGAATGTTAATGTTTGGTCTGTACCCTGCCTGGTTGTTTTTGCAGCTAACCTGACAGACTGATAAATCATTTATAGTCCACCCATTGTGAGACCTCACTCATTACCTCATCACAGTGAAACATCTACACACACTTTGACATGTTTGGCTTTGATATACATATATATTATGTTGTGCCGAGTGTTTCAAAAGTAGGCATACTTAAGAAACAAAACTGTATGACTGTATAAACTGCTCATTTCAAGTAATAATATTAAAAAAAATAAAAAATATTTAATAATAGTGAGATTTTATAATGTATATAAAACGAATAATAAATAATATAATAAATGAAACAGGCTTTATATGTCATATCATGTATCCCTGTGTGGGGATGCCAGGAATGAGGAGTGGCAAATGATGGAAAAAGAGAGAAAACTTTGAGCTAAGTGAGAATTTGTGGAAAAGGAGGAGAGAGTCTAACAGAGCGGATAGAGGAGGGAAACCAGGGAAGGGTGAGACATATTTTTGGTCTGCGGCATGAATTCCACTGTACATGGTGTCTGACTGCTCAAACTAGAATGCTGCAAAAAGCCTGAACATGGAAAGCTGGAACCCAGGGGAGCGCTGTTGGGACCTGACCACAGCCAGTTTGAGAAATTACTCCTCTGCTACCTCAGAGAATTTGTCTTATTTCTCTGACGCTGTAAACTTCACAACCACTAAAAGTCACTGGAGGAATTAAGTGGATCACACGCTCTGTTTGGGCTGCAGGACAATGAATGGGAAGCGCTTTTCAGAATATCAAAGGGTTAAGTGGCTCCATTTCAAACACCAGTATGTGCACACAGCCACACGTATGCACACAAGCTTGTCCATAGATCGGCGTCTCTCTCAGTATCTGTGGTGATGTCGGAATTTCACGTCAGCATTCTAGAATCCTCACCTCCACCTTGCAGCCACAAGGCAGAGATTCATCGTTCCGCTTCCCATCCAGGTGGGGTCGATCGTGCCATGGTGGGGGTCCCAGGTGCCTCAGGTCGCTGCTTCTCCGGCCCATCTGTGGAAATTCATGCGGCTATAAAGAGGTCATGTTTTGGCCATAAGTAAGGGAAAAAGAAAGTAAGCAGGTATCGAATTTTTTTTCTTGCTCCCTCTGTTGCAATTAAAACAAAACTTGAATTACAGTGGGACTCCTCACGCCAGCACGACATTCATGAACATCCTGAATCTCAAGCTCTGTCTCAGTCTCAGATATCTGCTTTAAGTGTTAGGGGTGAGTCACATTGCACCATAAGCAAGGTTTAAAAGATAATTCCAGTTATTTTCAGGCTGAGCCGTATTCTCCTAGTTCTTTCATTATGGTCAAAATTCTGTCACTTACTTCACTGCAGATGTGTAACTGCAGGGCCAGGGTGCCTGGTATTGTGTTGAAAGGACGTGTTGTAATCACGTTTTGGGTTTGTGACTGTTGGGGATTGCCTTGGCCCTTTCAGAGTGTATTGGAGAGCAGCACTCCAGGCAAACTGGAGGTTTATTAAGCTCTACAGTGATGTAAGTGACGAAATGTTGACCATAATCATGATGGCACACGTTGAAAATAACCAGAATTTTCCTTTAAGAGATAACAAGGTGCAAACATAAATCAGTCTACTGCAGCCATAATTTGGCCAAACCACTGAGTAAGCAAATACAGTGGCCAATAAATGTAATAATCAGTAAAATACCTGAGAGGATCAGACAAAGTCATGGTATATACATTTTAATGGGGCCATATCCCTCACATTCTACCCCAGGGGCAATGGAAGTACTTCAATGGGGGCTCTCTGATCTGATTGGGTGCAGATGTGGTCCTGGTCCTCAGCAAGTAACTCAGCACTAGTCACTCCAGACCCCCAAACACCAACCTAAGGACATCAAAGCACTTCTACATTACTGAGTCCCAAAGGGGAACACATTTTTAAACAACCCAGCAAGCCAATTAGATGCATCAACATTGTGGCACTGCTACTTCACGGCAGAGGTTGATGGTTCTCTGTGACAGGTTTAACTTTTCCAGATAGCTTTATCAGTTCAGTGATGATTAGGGAAAACGGAAGGTTTCAGTGGGACCACATAGGCAAACAAACTGCTGGGGACCAGACTTATAAGGTGTTCTGATCTGATTAATGACACAGAGAAAGCTGGACTGCAGAATCTCCTTTGATTCACTCAGGAAATTGGTGTCACTTCAATTGTGGTCCATCCAACAGTGGTTCTGCTGAGGCTGTTCTGTCCTATTGTTCTAATAATATGCATGTCTTGGCTCTTCACTGACACAATATGGCTTGAGATCAGCTAGGCAGCAGTTGCACACACCATTGCTATGTCCCCTGATAGAAGTGGGGCCCATTGTTTATCTCCTGTTTGAATGGTTTCCCATATTCTGTAGAAATCTCATTGTTTCCAGCAGTAAGATGAAGTCCAGGTTGGAGAGCTGTGGAGGAGGAGAGGCATGTGTTCACAAGAAACATTCCTTTACTCTGACACATCCGCAGTCAACATTTCTTCTGTGCTTCTGGAAATGAAGTTTAATTCTATGCTCTATATGAAAGCCAATGTGTAATTTAAATGTAACCTGGAGGAGCTAGTAACATAGTTAATGGCACACTTAACATAAAAAAAGGGGGCAGGAGCAGAGGTCTGGCCTTGCACAAAGGCTATACTCTATAAATACAGTATAAGCTCTCTCAGGTTTACATCAGATTTTGATCATGCTTGTTTACATTTTCTCAAGACAGACATTCATGTGGTAAAATAAAGGTATGTATTATCATAGATCATTGGAAATTTATTTCCAATGAGTCATATACATCAATCACATTATCTGTCATTCTATAGACAATAGTATTTTAACCATTTATATTGACAAGCAATCATAGGTGCACGTTTTCATCTTGGCAATCTGCTTAATGAAATAATGCTTCAGGTCAACGTTCAGTGCACAGCTGAATGTGTTTGTAGATTGGCAATGGGCAGTAATTATAAGCGGTAAATGTTAAATGTTTATGGCATATGTATGTGACATGATACAGTATTAACAAAGGCCCCAAGTTTGGAAAAAAAAACACAAAAAAAACAATCAAACAAAAAACAGTCAAGAAGCCTATATGAATAATAAAATAATAATGTTTGGGAATGACCCACAAATATTGACACATTGGCAAAAGAAAACTTGCTTTCACAAGCCTGTACAAGGTTGCCATGATCAACAGTATAACACATTAAAGATCTGAGACCGCTCAGATCTCGGTGGTCAACTCGGTTTAGAGCTGGGGTAGCAGTGCAAACTTGCACTCTGTGTTATTCTCTCAGACAACCAATAGATGGCATCAACAGCTCCAATCCTCCATATCCAATACATTTCAAGTAAGCATGTGAGGATATACTTAGGGCTGAAAAAATGTGCAAAGATATTAAAGATTAAGATATGAAAAGGTATGAAAACTGTCCAAGATGCTAAAGCTACCAACCATGAATGAGGTGTCAGTCTGTTAAACTTGTAAACAGCCTCACAGGCTTAGTTTTACACAAAGTGCCACACTTAAGTCATTACATGACATCATTGAGACCACCTGCTCTGTCATGTCTTTCCTACTTAAATGTCTTTACAACACCTAGCAACCTCAGAACGTCGTTATGACATCACAGGAAAAACAGCCCCCAATAATAGCTCTGAGGTCTCCCGTTGCTACTGAAGTCATTCGTGCTACTGAAATCATAAAAGATGCTCTTTGCCATCGACATTCCCCATGGCAGTGTTCAATCACGTCATTGTATGACATATTGCTTCATAGCCAATGTCCAAAGCAGACAAGTAAACTGTTGGGAAGGCAACCTTTGTTTTAGTTCCCTGTAATATCTCTAAGCCTAGAAATTTCTCAGTTTGGGCTTTGTGGTATTAAGTTCAGGGTTAGGCCTTACTTTGCACTTGAAGCATGTGTGTTTAGGCTTAGTCCATTTGCATGTATAGCCTCTTGTCCCAGTTTGTACATGACATTGACCTTATTGTGTGTGTTGTGTATACTCTACTTGTGTGTTAAGGTAGGGGTCAAGGTTTGCCCCTGTCCAACACTGTGGTTAACAGCTGACGCTGCTGCCTTCATCCCTGTCCATTGGCCTACCTGCTGCCCTGTGTGTGCATACAGGTCTCTGCTGAGCATACAGAGACACCCTGTCAAATATGCCTGGTATCCCAGGCTGGACAGCCTCTCAAAGGGAGCTGTTGTCCCTCTTTTTCCAATACACAAGCCATCCCTCTGCATCCTTCTGCCTATGCTCTCTCAGACAGTGGTTTGAGGGATTATCAGACACACATCAACACTAAGGATACGAAATTGAAAGAGGAATGTCACTGCTGACAGGTGCCTGAAGCACTCAAGAGAAAAGCATATGTGACGCACACACAAAGTGCATGCACACACATACAGTACGTGCAATTTGACTTATCACAACAGCAATCAATGCATCAGTCCAGTCGGAATCTCCTGAATGCACTTTGCAGTTGATTGGAGCGTGTGAGAAAAATGGTGTGAGAAAATCAGTGTGAGAAAAATGGTGCAATGAAATTGCACCATTGTTTATTGCATATTGTTTATTGCACCATTGTGGCCTTAGGGCTTTGGACATTCTGAAGTCTGTAAAATATCTGCCCACCTCAACCTCCCAGAAATGTCATGCCAGCTGTCACTCCCATGTATAAGGTGCCTATTTTGGTCGTATGTCCATTAGTTAGCACATTAGATGCATTAGTGCATGTCTTTGTGACACTAAAGAACAGAAACAACATGCCCAATACTAATTAATTCTTGAAGGGTCCATTGCATTTTCCTCGTGGAGGTGTTTTTTTGACAGTGAGGAAACCTATTTGTTCGTTTTAACGCAGTCAGTGGAAATAATTGCCAATTGTCAATAGCCATAATTCATGTTTTGCTTTGTTTCAAAATTTTGCATAAAATAGGCAACACTAGCCTTTTTTCATGGGCCATTAGATAAGCAGAATTACTGTTACATGTTGAAATAAAACAAGACTTTCCAATGTGTAAAGCTAAGTAGACCTTTCCTCAACAATCTTGAAAACATCAGTTGTGTAAGCCAGGTAGTGTTTAGTAGGTCATTTGCTGATGCTAGTACCAGACCTAACAGATGAGCAATGACTTGTAGCAATAACCAAACAAAAGCAGTTGCTATGGACACTTCTATGGGCGCAACAAACTGGAGCTCAGGACGGAATCAACGACATCATTCACCGGTACAGAGGAAAGCCCAGGAGCCAGCTGGACCCATTAGTGTATGTGCACATGTACGTGTGTGTGTGTGTGTGTGTGTGTGTGTGTGTGTGTGTGTGTGTGTGTGTGTGTGTGTGTGTGTGTGTGTGTGTGTGGGGGTGGGTTCGGGGGGGGGGAGAGGAGCGGTCTATATTGGCTCCGCTTTTGAAGCAACCT
>OMOV01088340.1:0-11828 GCA_900312565.1 Beryx splendens | reverse complement strand
GCTTCCTACAGTAGATGTGATATTGGCTTTGGATGTGATGCATATGGATCTGTGCGTGCGGTCGACGTTGTGTATTTTCGTATTGCCGACTCTGTAGTAGCCTAGGCCAGTGGTTCTCAAACTTTTTCACGTCAAGGACCCCTAAAGTGACACAAATCAGACCACGGACCCCCATCTGATAAGATTTTGTCCCAGGGACCCCCATCTGATAAGATTTTTACTTTTAAATGTTTTTATTACAGAAAGTGGATGAAAACCGTGACCAAAATAGCCATAAATTCTGTCATTGTGTTACTTATGGATGGAATTATAGTGAAAATAAATTATTCCCCTTTTTGCTGGGGACCCCCTGGAACCCCCTCAAGGACCCCTGGGGGTCCCCGGACCTCACTTTGAGAACCACTGGCCTAGGCTATGTCCTTTTGATGCGCCGTTATGCAAATAATATATAGTAATAACTACTCTGACCTCATACCGACACCCCATTATATTGCCTAAAATCGCGTATGTTGAAGACCGTTAGAAATGTTTTTCATCAGAGCCCTTATGTCCCCACCACTTTTCAACACAAAGTGACGCCCTTGCTGGGTGTGTGTACGGAGATGATGTGACATTCATAGAGAAAGTATAGAATGTTTAACACACTTTTGTAATATACTGGTGTTAATAAGAAGAAAATAAATATTACATGGAAATCCCTTATTTATTTTATATAATCACTCGTATCAGTATACAGGCTGCATATAGATATAAACTTGTGTAACAAATACAAAGTGGGAAAAATAGAGCAGCGGAACCTTTCCATCCAGTCTGAGTTTCTCTACGGCGCTATTTAGCAGAACACTCGTTGCAGAAAGAAGCCGCGGATTTGATTTTACGGAGCTAGCTAGTTAGCCAACACGAATGTGCACAGTTTCAATACACTCCAATTCTGTCTGTGTGTAAGAATGACACACTTTTGATAGTCAAAGCGACATTTCTAAAAATCAAAATGAACCTTGACAGACTTCGAAAGCGAGTACGGCACTACATTGATCAAGTAAGAATAATGATTTGCTTCTGAGTTTCTGTGTAGCTAGCTACCGTTAGCTGGTTAGCAAGCCTGTTATTAACGTTAACGTACATCCTAGTTTGCGTGCCAAGTCAGGCTATCTCTTGTCCATGTAACCAGCCAAAGCTGAAATTATGCATTTGAGTGACTGTCTTCCTGTCTGTGTTTGTGCGTTTACAGCAACAGTATCAAAGTGCTCTGTTTTGGGCCGACAAGATCGCATCCCTTTCCCACGGTGAGTGAGTGAGTGAGCAGTGTTGTTTGTGACTAGCCAGTGTGGTTACGTTAGCTTACGTACCAATCTGCCGGCTAAAGTTAGATAGCTAACGTTAGATGGTCTCAGGTTTGAAGCAGGCATCCTTCTTTTGTCACTGCACCACCACAGTTGAATTAAATATTGTATTATTGGTGATGGCTGGCAACACAGTTAGATTGACAGCAGCAGCAGATTTGTAGTGCAGCAAGTCTGTCAGTGTTGACTCCTTGCGTCTGTTATGTACACAGAGGATCCCCAGGACATCTACTGGCTAGCTCAGTGCCTTTACCTGACCTCTCAGTACCACAGAGCCTCCCATGCCCTCCGCTCACGGAAACTCGACAAGGTAAGTCCAGGCTGCATGTTGATTTCCTGATCTGTACAAAGTCTTGCGCTTGGATGTGACTGAAAACTTAAGGTTGAGGGTTTTGAAGTACTGTCGGAATCCAAAGTATTTTTTTTTTGTGTTTGCAATAATTATTTTGTTGATGAGCAACTTTACAAAGAACTGCATTTGTGACCTGTTTAAGTGATTAGCATGTTGTCAATTGTTTCAATTTAAGAGGCTGAAGTAACACTCTGTCTCCTCACACAGTTGTATGGAGCTTGTCAATATCTTGCTGCTAGGTGCCATGTGAGTAATTTAAACACACAACTGCATCATACTCAAAACCTCTACATGCTTATTAACCTTTTTCAGCTAGAGAATTAGGCTTTCATGCTTGAGATGTATTCATTACTGACTGGTCTTTTTCCTAGTATGCTGCCAAAGAGTTCCAGCAGGCCTTGGATATCCTGGACATGGAGGAACCAGCCAGTAAGAAGCTGCTGGACAGGAGTGGGAAGGAGGACAACGGGATACCAGAATCAGCCAAGGACTGGGACATGTCCCCTGCCTCTGTAAGCCTCAGCTGCCTCTGAAGCACCAGAGTAATCACATGCATGATTTGGTATCTTAATTAGCTTATACTCTCGGCCTGATCTTATCACAACCGCTCGATGATGCGGTGCAGTGTGGCTGCTGTGTCATAATCTGTACAAATCTACCCACATCCTCAACTTATTCTTCTTAAATCAAGTGTGTTATAATCACAACACACACTTTGGCAGAAAAGACATCAATTCTTAGTCTCTCTTGTTTTTAACATATTTTTGGGTGAAAGATTTTCTTACATAATGTTTTTTGTGTTTTTGTGGGGGTTTTTTCTATCTGAAAATGCATATGATTTGTGGAGTGTCCACTATCGGTCTACATTTCAGACACCTTTATGTTGTTGGATTAACTGCTCAAATATAACTACGTAACACCCCCTATGCAACCCCCATACGTTGTTGTTTGTGTGAGTGGCAAAATTGCAATGTTTCTTTTCAAGGATTTCATATTGTGTAGCATGAATATAGTGGTGAAAAAACTGACTACATGATCGGAAGTCTCTGTCGTCAACATGGGTTGGCCTAACAAAGTATTATAATGGGGTCTGTTTTGGATATTTACCAGGGATTCTGCCTCCCCCGCCTTTCCTCTCTTTCTCCTCTCTCCATTCCCTCACTCTGATCTATTTCAGATCAGCAGCTCAATCTGCCTCCTGCGGGGAAAGATCTATGATGCCATGGATAACCGGCCGCTGGCCACCTCCAGCTACAAAGAGGCCTTGAAACTGGATGTGTACTGCTTTGAAGCCTTTGACCTTTTAACGTCGCACCACATGTTGACTGCGCAGGAAGGTGAGGCTGATCTGTGGCAATGATGTGTGCGGAGCTTTCAGTGTTGGGCACAGATTTATGCTTTCTGTTACTGTGTTATTTAACTGTTGTATAATGCCAATATGTTTCTGATTGTTGTTCATGTCCCAATAGAAAAAGACTTCCTGGACTCCCTTCCGCTCGGTCAACAGTGTACTGAGGAAGAGGAGGAGCTGCTGCACTTCCTCTTTGAGAATAAGTTAAAGAAGGTACGGGGACTCTGTGTTTAGTTTGCAAAATTTTCAGATATCACCTTTGCTGAACTCTTAAGTATTGTTTTCATTTCTTATTGTTCCCCATTTTTTAAAAACAGTATTATTTTAAGCAACAGATGAACATTATTGTCCAAATTGGTCCATTTCCAAATATTCAGCAATGTTTTTTTTTAATTGAGCTGAAAGAGAGCCAACAGTCATGGCAACATACGGTGCTCTCCAGTGTTGCTGAGCTTCAGGGTTCATTTGTCTGCAGTTAGTGTTAATTGAACACTAATAGGAATTCTGGCCTGTTTTTGTTCTAATGCCTCTTCATCTGCCCTTTTCTCTGCCTGTTTCATTACCCTATGTCCTTTCACACACACACACACACACTTCTCCCTCCCTCCCCCTCCTCAGTATAACAAGCCCAGTGATTTGGTGGTGCCAGAGATGGTCAATGGTCTTCAGGTCAACCTGGACGTAGTGGTGTCTCTTGCAGAGAGACATTATTACAACTGTGACTTCAAGATGTGCTACAAACTCACATCAATGTAGGTGTTTTCATTTTTCCCATAACTTTTGTTGGTCTGCAGCATTGAGAGGATTACTCAAAAATATGTAATCAGGCCTTAAAATGAAAAGTAATCACTTACTGATTACTGCAAATGAAAACTTCTCAGTTACTTATTAACTAATTACTTCCTATGTATACACACGTTTCAGCCTGTTAATAGTGTGGTGGCATCATACAACAAAACTTAAAAGATAATTTTGGTTATTTTCAACCCGGGCCTTATTTTCCTAGTTGTTGCTGTCATGACGATTCTGTTCAAAATTTCATCACTTTTATCTACACTCATGGAGCACTTTATTAGGAACACCTTTAAACCTGCTTATTCATGCAATTATCCATTCAGCCAATCATGTGGCAGCAGTGCAATGCATAAGACCATGCAGATACAGGTCAGCGGCTTCAGCTCACGTTCACATCAAGCATCAGAATGAGGAAAAAATGTGATCTCAGTGACTTTGACCGTGGCATGGCTGCTGGTGCCAGACGGGCTGGTTTTCTGAAACTGCTGATCTCCTGGGATTTTCACGCACAACAGTCTCTAGAGTTAAACACAGAATGGTGTGAAAACAAAAAACATCCAGTGAGCGGCGGTTCTGCGGACGGAAACGCCTTGTTGATGAGAGAGAGGTCAGAGGAGAACGACCAGACTGGTTGGAGCTGACAAAGGCTTCAGTAACTCAGATGCGGATGTCACTTTGGTAGCCGGTTGACACTGAGCTGAAAGCTGATACCTACCCAGTAGATGTTCCTAATAAAGTGGTCAGTGAGTGTATAACCCAGATGCTTGTGTATTTGTCACAATTATTGAACCCCTCTAAAGCAGCTCAGTAAATGCCCAATCAACCTACTCATCACTTGTATCTGGTTTTTATTTGCTCCTCTGACTTGAACATGCAAAACATTGTGATGAGAATGTGGAAGTGTGGAATTTGCATTTCACACTTTTTAAAAATGAGTCCCGGGTTAGTTATTTTAGTTCTGTAATGTTTCCCTGTAACACAATACAAGCCCAGCTAAGCTCTTATTTGTTGGCTTGTTTTTCTTTCAGGGTGATGGTGAAAGACCCGTTCCATGCCAACTGTTTACCTGTGCACATAGGAACGCTGGTAGAGCTCAGTAAAGCAAATGGTAAAAAAATATACACTGACAGTTGATTCACGTACTAAGCATGTGCAGCCGTTTGGTTGTTGCCTAAACACTAATACTGAGATTTAAATTACAGTGCTCTACAAAAATCAGTCAGTTTTATTGGTGTAATTTGCTCTGTTGTTTTAAGCCTTTTTTTTTTTCATTCACAGAGTTGTTTTACCTCTCACACAAGCTCGTAGACTTGTATCCCAACAACCCAGTAAGTGTTCCCACTGTATCACTTTTCTGTGTTTTCTCCAATTTCACTATTTGCTAACCAAGTAAAAACGTTTTACCAGGTATCCTGGTTTGCTGTTGGATGCTACTATCTCATGGTTGGCCATAAAAACGAACATGCCCGGCGATACCTAAGGTATGTATTTACACACAACCTGTTCCATACCTGTTTCAGACCACTTTCCATACAGTTTATATACAGGTTCAGTCATATTTACCATATATTGGGAATTCTACAGTAAAGCCACCACTCTGGAGAGGACATATGGTCCCGCATGGATTGCCTATGGCCATTCGTTTGCAGTAGAGAGTGAGCATGACCAAGCCATGGCTGCCTACTTCACTGCTGCCCAGCTGATGAAAGGGTAGGTACATTATCTACACATAACGGCATGCTCAACTCAATATATTCCTGTTAATGGGTTTCTTGCTAAAGCTGCACAAGGCAAGATTTTTCATGTTAAAACACGGCTGTCTATTCAGCCTAAATCACGAAATGGGGCTGCAACAGGGAACAGCGTCGCTTCCCCAGGAATGGAGACCCTGCAGATCCTTAAAAAGTCTGAACAAGCCTTAAATAATCCAAATATAAATCCTTAAAAAGTATTCATATGTGTTAAAGATAGTCATTAGAAGTCCGGTTTTTTCACCATGCAGTGACAGGGTTAGTGGTACAATATGCATCCCATCTGCTTGAATACACACAGTTAGACTTAATGTCTCTTTACAATTCATTTCCTGGATCCGTGTTCAATCACAAGACTGGTACCAGCTTTGTGTCTTTTGCATTAAAACAAAGTAGCATTAAATACATTTGACTTTCTGAAACCTGCAGAAACCATGTGGACCCCGTTCCTTGTGCGTGGATAACTAAGTTAGCTTGATCAGTTTGTTGACAATTTGACACACGTCCAGGATTTTCCATTCCTTAAAGCAAGCTTAAGATTTTGTCTAACTTGTTACCAGAGCAACATCTCCTTTAGCTCAAACCTGCACAAACGCAGCCAGAGTTAGCTGAACTATGACCATGGCTTGTTGAGCTTTCTCCATCCATGAATTCATTTCCAGACATAACTGCACCGTTCCTTAGAGAAGCGCCGATAGATCAAGACGATTTTATTAACTAGAAGAGCATGAACTGAGAGAGCATGTACTGCTGTATGAAAGATAAAGGTTTGGTGCAGAAGGGATTATTTACAGTTTACCAGCATATAGATTGTGGCACTGGGAAAATTATGTTCAGACACAAACTTAAAGCGCAGAACAGAAAGTTCTTCATTCCAAACGTGGGGTAAAGGGCATGGGGGCTGGAGAATAACATGTTCTCGAGACCGGGGTTCTCGTCTAGTCAGAGGTGCACAAGGGAAACACGATCTGGGGGCGACACACAGGGCAAGGCATGAGAGACGGGGAGATACCAGGGGGTTTGCCAAGCTTGCCGAGTCTGTGAGTCTGTAGTCAATGTCAAGTCCTTCCGCTGCAGGTCTGTTTCTGGTGGCATCCAATTAATCTGCAAACCAAGAAACGGGTGCTGTCCCTAGTGCTGAACCTCCGTGGGGAAACTCCTCCAGCCTGGGAATCCACAATATATATTTAATGTTGACTTTGACTTCTCTGAGCCAATCCCACTGGCTCTGAGAATGGAAGAAAATCATAGGCTGTGGGCTTTTTACAGGCAAGAAAACTCAAATTCTGCCATTTCATATAGGTGTAATTATACATAGCTTTCTCATCGCATTTAATTATTATATCTTGCTGAACCGCAGTAAAAAAAAAACATGCTCTCATATCATTGTTGATCATGGTTTTGACTCTCTTCCTCTTTATATTTCAAATGGGAGTGTGCAGTTATCCAAGATAACTACATCCACATTTTACAAATCAATCCACCACCTGCATGCAATGAACAGAGTTAGCCAGATATGGATTAGCAAGATAATTTGAAATGGCCTGCATCATATTAGCCTGAATTGATCAAGCAACATATGAGGAACTGGGTCTGGACTAGGCCAGCTTTCCTCTTAGATGGGAACTGGGCCTGGACCAGGCCAGCTTTCCTCTTAGATGGGAACTGGGCCTGGACCAGGCCAGCTTTCCTCTTAGATGGGAACTGGGCCTGGACCAGGCCAGCTTTCCTCTTAGATGGGAACTGGGCCTGGACCAGGCCAGCTTTCCTCTTAGATGTGCACAGGCAGTTTTTGACTTAGGTGGTGACTAGTGTTGCTGATGGGGAGCATTCTTAGTTTAGAAGAGCATGTCACACAAATCTGTACAGATCCTTACATGTTTATTCAAGAAAATGCTTTAGAAAATTTAATACTTGACTGAGTAGTACATCATTAGTAGTGACTGTTAAAATGTTGTGTCTGATTCATAAGTGAGGAGTAATATTGGTAGTACATCATTTGTACACCATTACGTAGTGTAGATGTATAGTTAGACATGCATGCTCTTTCTTAGGAGCCTATTAAGTTATAATTGTTTTTCTAATGGAAGTATAAATTATTTGTTGATCATTCAACAACAGATAATGTTTAAATGATTGATATATTACTGTTGAATTGTTGCACTGGGCTGTACTCATGTTTTTTTCATGTATGATAAACACTGTTAAGCAAGTTTTTGCCGCCCCTAGTATTTCTAATCCTTTATGAATGTGCTGTAAAGGTGTTCAGAAATTGTTTGCTACTCATTATTAAAACTGTCTGCAGCCATTAATCTGAAGTTGCAACAAATAACAGTCTATAAGTAAGCCATTTGTTGCCATCAGGGTGAATGAAAGATGGAAATGATGACCCAGTGACAGCAGCACACTTTATTCAGATGGTGGCCCTATTTGATTTGATTTCACTGATGTCACCTGTGCTCTCTCACTCAGGTGTCACTTGCCCATGCTCTACATCGGCCTAGAGTACGGTCTGACCAACAACTCCAAGCTAGCAGAACGCTTCTTCAGCCAGGCGCTAAGTATTGCTCCCGAGGACCCGTTTGTCATGCACGAGGTGGCTGTGGTTGCCTTTCAAAATGGAGAGTGAGTCATGCACACACACGCTTGAGCGAGGAAAATGTGCAAGTACACAGATCTAATTAACAATACGCAGGATGCTAAGATGAGCTGGAGCAGCAGTGACACATTGAGGGCATGCAAATTACACACTCGGTGACATCTGGTTTATTAGGTAAACAATTCAGATGTTGCATATGAAAGTTTTTCACATCTACTATTTCAGCTGGAAGACGGCAGAGAAGTTGTTTCTTGATGCAATGGAGAAGATCAAAGCAATAGGGAATGAGGTATCTGCTTATTTTATTCACTATAATTTGAAAAATATTGATGATATTGATATTGGTGTGAATGACACCTGTCTTCAGAACATGACCACGCTTCTCAAAGATTTCCTTAATGTATGCTTTCTTGCTATTTTTTCAGGTTACGGTGGACAAGTGGGAGCCTTTGTTGAACAACTTGGGTCATGTTTGTCGAAAACTGAAGTAGGTGTCCGTCCCATTTGGCTGTACCATTGGCTATTTGCGTAAACGGTCCTGGATGGGCCTAATTGAATTACGGCTTGCATGTGCAGCTCTGCCTTTGTTCTAAATGACGTTGTGGCTTTCGTGTTCCTCTTCTAAGGCCGGAGTTGAGGTTAGCACTTAACAGGTAGAGCTTCTCTTTGAGGTAACAGATATAGTACTACTAAAGGACAGGAGGCTATATTTATCCCGAGTGGATGCGTAGGCGAGATGGCTTAGAGTGCACTCACCTCTGTTTCGTTCGTCCCCCTCCTCACCTTTTTCTTTCTCTTTTACCTGCCTGCTGCACGGACTATTTTCAGAGATGTACACTGTTGTTCTGCTCCAGTCATTCTGCATAAGTAGGACCCTCGTTGAGAATGCATGCAAAGATCCTTTAATGAATTATGCATCGCCCACCACTCAGCAGATATAAGAGGGGCTTGCAGAATGTGTGCAGCACAAGTGGCTGTTTTGAAAGGTCTGGGTCATTTTTATGTAAAAGGAGATCAGAATATCATCCACACACGCTGAGTGCCTCATCTGGGTTTTTGGGCGTCATGAAAACGTCACTGGTCTTTTTCAGATGCCGTCCTTCCTTTGTAAACAAACGTAATACAGCTATGGAAGCCTTGTTTATTTCTTGTTTAAGTCCCATCAAATGTGTTGGGTTCATTCTATGAGATGGCCTCAAACATCTATTTCACTAATTGATACTAATGTATTTAATTGTCTGTTCTGCTGTTTCTTCTTGCAGAAAGTACGACCAGGCTCTGGAGTACCATCGCCAGGCTCTGGTGTTAATCCCTCAGCATGCTTCCACCTACTCTGCCATAGGATACGTACACAGCCTCATGGGCGACTTTGAGAGCGCTATCGACTACTTTCATACGGTACGTTCCCTTTCCTCGGTCTAGTAGGTGTTTTTTCCCTTTTAACAACCCTAGATGGTGTGACTGTGGCAAGTACTAAAGAAGAGAGAGGAGGGTTAAAGGCCTCTCCTTAGAATCCAAGCAACGAGGAATAAACAAGGCAGTTAGTATTCTTTATGGAGACCAGTGCAAGAAAACAACACCAGCCTTTCAGAAGGCGTATGCAATGGAAACAAATTAAAGCACAGACAGAAAAATACCGTTTGTGGCATTGTCCAAAATATATTGCCTGACATTTTTGGTGCTTTGGGTTTCCACTGGGCTCCCATACAGTTCAAGATACATTTTCTGAGACCTGCCATACTGTTACTGTGGTGTCAATCAATCATCTGGACTGCAGCTGCTTTGGAGCATCATCTATGGAGTAGTTTTATGTAATTGTTTAGATCAAGGTACAGAAATATCCTTCTTTTTCTAAGAAACGTTTGAAATTGATTTGGATCCTTTCTCTCTGGCAGGCACTTGGACTGAAAAGGGACGACACATTTTCTGTGACGATGCTTGGCCACTGTATTGAGATGTACATTGGCGACACAGATGCCTATATAGGTATGGGAATCAATACTGCTGTACTCCCCAGTCTCGGAGCAATAACCTTGCTTTCATCTTTGAAATATTATTGTGAGTAATTATTTTTCAACATCTTATAAGCGTTTTAGAATTGCAGTTCATGTAATGTGGTGTAATTTGTTCCCACCCAGGCACAGACATCAAAGACAAGGTGCGAGGGAACTTGAACACCCCAGCGCTGATGAAGATGCTGAACACATCAGAAACCAGTGACCCCCGAGCCACGCCCTTATTGGATGACAGCAACATCATGTCTTTGGAGACACCGCTGTCAAATCAGGACAAAACCTTGTTGGAGACGCCCCTGCGGCGCTCTCTAACCCTGGAGTGCGATATGTATGAAAGCGACATGATGCTAGAGACCTCCATGTCAGACACCAGCACGTGATCCCACCCTGTCAGGAGGTGGAACTGCCGTAGCGACAGGGTGTCACAGATACACAGTCATACCCAAGCCCAAGGACCAGTTCCAAACCAAAACGCTGGCACCTATCCTTTACCAGAGGTTACTTGTGGAGTCCCCCTTGTGCATCTGATATTATTGTGTTGCTGTAAGTGACATGTAGAACGTGCCATTGTGAACATGAACTAGAGTGTAAAAGTGTGGGTAAATATGTATACAGCACCTGCTGTACATCTGATTTATTGTGCAAGAATGCACTTTAAAGGGGGAGTTAACATGTGCCTTGGATAAGGGGTTGTGGGCTCAGTTTAGTATTGGACCTGGGGTTAAGCCTGAAGACAGTGGGAAGGTGTGATCATCTGACACTTGACTGAACAGGGCAAATGCAGCAGCACTCCTTAATTCACAACTAACAGACTAGTCACCTATTACTGCCCATGGCAGGACCCTCCGTGTCACCTACCTGTGGATTTTTACTTTGAATAAACAGAGCCGGCTGAATGCAAGCGGTTTCAGTGAACACACTTACTGGTAATTCCTACAATAAACCATGCATTTATCTTTTTAGACTTTGGTATCTTTGTTTTTTGTGTGTGGGAGCGAGAGTGAGGTTGTTCATTTGGATATTGCACCCAGTGGTCTCACTCTTCCAACAGGCTGAGTTATGGCAGTATCAGATTAGTAGTATGCAATCAACTAACTCAAATGGGCTAAAACGTTTGAACAAAATATTTTAGAGTTTTCTTAATTATGTAAACCCTTTGACATTCATCTTATAATAGATCCTGAGTACACAATAAGGCACAGCATACTAAATGTCATTTTCCTCAAATTTGAATTTAATTTAGTCACACCATGCAGCCGTCCCTTATATACAATAGACACTCTACTCCAACCAGCTCATGAGAAACATGTTTACGCCTTTTAAGTGTGAAGTTGATTTATCCCTGGACTCTCGCATTATCTACTTTTCCAAGGAGTGAATCTATAATGTCCCACGTCCTCTGCTTTCATATTGACAAGTGCTTGTGTGTGTGTGTGTAGGTGTGTGTGGGGGCGGGGGGTGGTTATGATGTGTGTTCGTGACTGCTGAGTGTTGCACTGCCTCTCTGGAGCTGCTTGAATTTAACACTAATTCACAGCCAGAGACAAACATGCCAAGTGCTCTGTGTGCCTGACACTGCTTGGACAACAGATCACACCCTTTCAGCATGTCAGGGCGGGAGG